>CAJVPM010001090.1:0-13313 GCA_910592325.1 Scutellospora calospora
GACAGTGGGATTTGAACCCCAGACCTCTTGCATGGCGGTCTGGCAACCTAACCACTACACTAAGATCGCCAGACCTCAACACTTAAATTTATTATATGAATATGATATGAATTATTATTAAAAAATCTAATTAAACTCTTTGTTTACTTTTGATACTAATAGTTAGCTTTTTCTATGTCTCTTGTTACTCTATCTCCATTTTGATAACATTTACTAACTACTGATATTCTAACTGCATAACCCATTTCTGCTAATTTTAGATAATAAATAAATGTCTTTGTTCATCTTTTTTAACTCCTCTTCTATTCTTATAATAATGACTAACTATATATATTCCTATAATATAACCCATATCAGCAGATTTTTGGTAATAAATAAATGCCTTATCTTCATCCTTTTTAACTCCATATCCAAAATAATAACAATCACTAATATCAGATGTTCTTTCAGTATTACCTATATTAGCAGATTTTTGATAATAAATGAATACCTTATAGTCATTCTTTTCAACTCATTGCCTAAATAATAACATCTTGCAAGAATAAGTTAAACTATAGGATTTATTTATCATTCAAATACTATTTAATAATATTATCTGGATTTTGTTTTTTTAGCTAAGAATTGTTCCAATACTTCAATAATTAAGTTAAAACTTTTGTCTTTAAATCTTTCTTTATTATATAGATTACACAATTCTTTAACAATTTCTCTATGAAATTCTTTTGAATTATTATCTTCTAAATTCAATTTATTAAACTTATTAGTTATTTTTTTAATATTTTAAAACAATGAAAAATCTGTATAGTATTATATAGTAACTAAATACATATATCACATATATTATCACTTATAGTATAGTATAAAATAGATATAATATATAGTATAGATATACGTACTGTATATTGTAAGAGAAAAAAATATAATCTAGAACTACTCTAACACTATATTGAATCTAGCTACCATATAGATAATTCTCAATTTTGATTGGCTAAGAGCAACAATCAAAAATTTTGGCCAGAATTACTCAATATTTTACTAATAAAATTACTGTTATGTATTATGTGAAAATTATTCCTGAGCTGATTTTAACATTATATGTAGAGATTGTACCTGTTAAAAATTTTAACTCCGAGTTACTTGCCTATATAAAAAATCATTACTGGGTTACCAATTGAGTAACTCAGGTAACCTAATTAACTCAGTTATTCATAACAAAAATGTACTGCTGTTAGAAAAATTTTAAAATAGTGCACTTAGAGAGTGTATTTATAAGCTAAAGTAAAACTATGTCATGCATTTAAAGAGTTTTTATTTAGTCCTTGTATTTAAGAAATGAACATTTATAGAGTTCTAACTATAACTAATTTAAATCGAGCAATGATTAACATATATTGCATTTTGTTTATTATAGCCTTTGGATCATATTTATTATACTCATATTATTTTTTTAATTTACAGATATTAAGATCATGATTTTAAGACATGCTAAGCAAGATTTCCTGAATCTTTAAACCTCTTGATCATTTGAGCTACCATCAATAAAAATAAGGCAAATTGATATTTTAAAAAAAATTGGTATTTTAACTTTTAAAGCTCATGTCTTGATGAATTTCTAAGCTATCTTGATGATTTTGTAGTCAAAAAAAAGTTAAACTTTAAACTTTCTTTTGATTATTAAATCATTTTAATAGCTTAGAAATTTATCAGCATATAGGCTTTAAAAGTTAAAGTATCGATTTTGTTTTTAAAATGTTAATATGCTTTATTTTTATTGACAGCAGCTTATTTAATTTCAGCATTTAAAAACTACATATAGAAATAATAGAATATTCAGTATATTGGCTTTTGAAATCTTTCACATTGTGAAGTTAATATTTTTATACTATGTTTCTCAAACTTTTACTAATTAATATATACTTTTTTTTAGTGAAATATTATAATCTTAAACATTCTATTTATGAAGAAGTTACTCAGCTCTTTTATAACCTATTTTACAATTTATAATAGCAACCTTTATAAGTTATCAAAAATTTTTATTGTAGTTGTATGAAATACAAGTGAAAAGATCTATATTAAAATAAGATTATAAAAAAATATAAAAAATGTTATATAGTACTAATTATATCATTATTTCTTTTTAAAAACAATATTTGTAAAATAGTTTCTGAATTAAGATAAGTCTATTTAGAAGTTACTTGGTTCTCTGCATCAGAAAATAATTATTCACTTGGCTAGTATAGATAAATATTTTTTTGCCAATTTGCTTAAATTTAAAAGATCTTTTTCTTACTTTTTCTACTAGTCTAAGAGTGATTTTGTTTTTGAAGTGATAGGCATATTTAAATATTTATCTAATTCATCAGATGAATTATCATTATTATTATCCTTATTGTCAAATATTGAAGCAAAGTAACGATTAATTAAAGCTATATTAGAAGGCATAGATTAGGTGAGTATATCATCAATAATATTGTTCAATTCTTCATAGTATATTCTAATTGTTTCTTTCTATAGCTCTTCAGACCAAAGGCATATTTTTTTGAGTCTTGGATCTAGTAAAGTTGCTATAAGACCAGTGAATATTAGATTTCTTCAATATTTCCAAAGTGAATTGTAAATTACTCACTTAACTTGAATAATTATTGATTGAACATTAAGTGTATGTTAAGTATAATCCTCTTTATCTTCACTATTACTGTCTATATTTAACTCTGAAAATAAGAATTAATATTAATATTTTATGAATACAAAAAAAATTATACAATTTTTATTTTTTTTATTTTTTTTTTTTATTTTTATTATTTTTTTTTTTATTTTTTTTATTTATTTTTTTTTATTTTTATTATTTATTTTATTTTAATTATTATTATTATTATTACTTTATTTATTTATTTATGTATTTATTTTTTATTTATCTTTTAAAGAAAAAAAAAGTATATACTATATTCATCATCTAGATCATAAACATTGTTGACTAAGGGAAGGTTTGGATATACTGTGAATTGAAATTTCAAGAGTTCAATAATAGAATATATAACTGATAATTTAGAATACTTTTTAACACTAAATGTTTCTGTTGCATGATCAAATTGTTCAAAAGTTTTAACTAATTCTTTGATTAATTTCCATTCATCTTCATTAGATAAATATCGTTTAAGTTTTTGCCTATTTTTTTCATCATTCAAATTCTGTGAAATATTCAAATTTACTTCTAACTATATAATGGTATCTTTTAATTTTAACAATCCTTCTTAAGAATGATATTTAGAATTCTACTATATAGAACAGTCTTTAATTAGACAAAGGAGTTTAGAAGTAGTATTTATATTTAATTGTTTTTCTGATTCTGTATTACTTCCATCATCAATTTCACTAACCTTCTCATCTTCAAGGTAAACTTCAATATAAGTTTCAGCATGAACTGAGCTAGAATATAGTAATTTATCTCTTTTCATAACCCTTATCTAGGCTTTCTCTAATCTTTCTTGTTGCTTTAGTAAATTAAAAAAACTAACTAATTTTTTTATTTTTTTTGTTTGTGAATGAATTTTTTGAAGTGTAAAATTAACTGTTAATTATAAGGTATATGCAGCACATAGGAGTGAACAATAGTATTCCACAACCTAATAGCCTTTACTATATTGAAGCTATTACTGATAATAGCATACACAATCTTATTTTCAAGAATGAATTCTATGCATTTATAAATAAGAAATTGATGAATAGACTCAGCAGTATGTGGATATGACATTTTTTTACAACATAATAACACACTACAGAGACTAGTTAGGAGTAATCTAGTAATAGGTAACCCCAATATAACCTTGGTTGTTATACGAAGTTCATAAATCTGCTATTAATATAGTAGTCTTATAAGATGCTACGATTTTTTATTTAAAAGTATCTGTATTTTTTAGATAATTTAATAATATTTTATTTTTTATTAGCTTGTTAGAAGGTGGATGAAACTTTGGATCAATTATTGCTATCATATGACAAAACTCTTTTTTTCTTATTGCTAATAAAGGTTCATTATCTAGAAAAATCTATTCAATAACTCCTTTAACTACTTTTTTTCATCTTTCACCTTTATATAAAGTATTAGTATTAGATTAAATCATCATTAGTAATGTAGCTTATCATTTTTGTTGTTGTTCAGATTTTAACTTTTTGCTATCCATGATATTATGAGATCATAAATAAGTGATTATATTTGATATTGAATTATCATAAATATAGCTCTTTTTGTACTTTTTGTTTACACTAATTTTTTTTAATTAGAACGTGACACACATCTTCTGTTCTAATTTCTTTAAATTACTTCTATACAAAACTTGATTTATTTTTTTTACTCCTCTTTTTTTTATTGCTAATTAATATATTTGTAGAAGAAGTTATATTATTATCACTATTACTATAGCTTTTATCAGAATATGCAGTTTCTTGAAAACTTGAACTTGACTGAGATTTTGTTTTTTATTTAAAAGTTATAGTACTATATAAAAGATAATTTAAATATGCAAAGTAGTATAAGTGTTATAAGTTAGTTTTGTCAATTATTATATAATTATAATTATGATCGATAGTGAACAATAATTTAACTAATAAATATGTAATAGCAGTAAAGATTTAGAGGCAGATTTATAAAAGTGAAGATATTTAAATAATTGTTTAGATTTCAGAATTGAATTCTGAAGCTTTATTCAAGTCAAAAAGCATAGTTTAAATACATTTTTTAAAATATCTACATTTTGTTTTTTTTTCACGATCTAATTCTTATTACAATTATGCCTTCTCAATAACAATACAATTTTAATTATACAACAATAACAATGCTTCTCGCATCAATCTAGTTAGCTTTGAGTATATATTAGACTTACTTGGGTGAGCTTATAAACAGTTATTTAATTACTATACTATTTGACTCATGAAATTACTTTTCTTATATCGAATTAGTTGGCTTTTTGAATGCATATTTAACTTATTTAATAGTTATGATAATTGGTTAATTATCATGTCATTTGATCTATATATTATGCAAACTAGTTGGCTTTGAATACATATTCAACTTATTTAGATACCATTAAACCTGCAAAATTATACTTCTCACTTTAAATTAGTTAGCTTTAAATATATACTTTACCTATTTAGTTCATCAGATAATTAATTTAATTATTATGTTATTCGATCTTACATAATTATACAAGCTTGTTAATTTTGAATATATATTTAGACAAGGCTTAGAAATAATCATAGCATTTGATTATTTAGACAAGCTTGAAAATAACTATACTATTTGATTCTTTAGACAAAGCTTAGAATAATCATACTATTCGATTTTTTTAGGCAAGGCTTAGAAATAATTATACTATTTGATTCTTTTAGCAATTTGCTTTTGCCAAATTATTAGATATTAAACTAGTAAAAAAATAATTGATTGTAGTTGTTAATGAGTAGATACTGCAGATGTGGTAAAAGAATTCATACACATAAATATGTAAGAATGATCTTGTAAGGATTATTTTAAATATTTTTTAGATTTTATTTTAATTAATAGCCTACTACCAGATTTACAATATCTGAAAACTATAAAATGAATACAACTGGAGAGAAACATTTACTTGCAGTATGAAGATTTGCAATACCAAAACTGTGAAGTGAGAAGATTCTCAATATCCAAAAATCATAAATGAATTTAATTTGGAAAAAACTCTGTCTTGTAGCATAAAATTGTATTTACAGGTTTGTATATTTTAAAAAGTACATTCAGTTAGCAACAACTTGTTTTATAATAAAATAATATTTCATATTTATATTAAAAACAATATAATTGTCACTTAATCAATGCTTTATTATTAGTGAAGTTTTATTCACTAATTTATTTCAACAATATATAATTGATTTTTTTACAATGTTTGCATACTAATTGCTATCATTCAATTTCTGCTATAATATTTGTGAGACCAATTCTAATTTTTTTACTACATAGTAACAATATACTACTCTTGATTTGTATAATTAAATACTATTACAATTGATATTCTCAAAACTAATCTGATAACCTTTCAAATCTGATAAAAAATTAATCTCTAAGTCTATTTATATTATATAAATCTAATAGTTTGCTACATTTTCAATTCTGATAACCTCATAAAGCTGATACAAAACCTGTTCACTATACAAACTGATTCTGAGAGTATTAACTATATCATAATTATCTTCTTAGTGAGTTTTGACAATTTAATATCTATATAAAGTACAGAGTAGGATTCACTTATTCATTAGGCTATACAAAGTTAATTAATTGTTTCTCATAACCTGCGAATTTAAAAATGCCCTACTTGCTCATCTTTTAATTTTTAATTATAAAAAGTTTATAGGTTTATTATTCAGAAAATATTAAAAAATATATATAATTTTTTTTGATTTTTAAAAAAACCTACTTGAAGTATTCATATCAATAACTTATAAAATTTTTTCTTGAAAATTTACAAAAGCTGACCTGATCGAGTTATAAGAAACAACTAATTAACTTTATATAGCCTTAAAGATAATAAATTTTATCACTTTGTGTTATGATATAAAACACAATAAACTTGGGTTCAGTTAACCAAAGACGATTTGCAAAACGTGTTCATGATTTGCATGACGAATAACTTATTTATTTATCAATTTATTTATTTTTTGTAATAAATATCGAGTTCTTAAACTTATAAATTAATTACTCAAGCTGTGTCATGAGTTTATGAATAACTGATACAGGTCACCTGAGTAGCAAGGGTCATAACCTGGTTAATGGGTAGTATGCGAGTTACCTGAGTAACTCTTTACGAGTACAATCTCTAATTACACAAGTCTATTTCTTTAAAAATTTATATTTTTAGAATGTAAAAGTTATGTAATGTGAACTAAAATTTTGCAGATCTACGGCTATTTATAGGGGCCGATTTGACTTTATTTGATTATCATTTATGATATTTTCAAATAAGATTTTCAAAATTTGCACTAATCAAATACGTAAAATTTGTGATTATTGCGAATTTGTCCTGCATTAAAAATCAATATCATTGATAAGATAACTTCTAAACTAATTATAAACTTCAATCTCTCTTGAATCTACTCACAATCACGATTTATAGATGAGTTTTAGATGAGTTTTTGTTGAAATGAGTAGAAATGAGTAAAAGCAGGCAGAAATGAGTGAAAGGTACTGAAACTAAAAATATTAGCTCTTAAATAAAGTTTTATATTAGGTTTTCTGTCCTTTGTTTATTTTTTTATCTTTTTAGTACCTTCGTACTAACAGAACACTATTTTTACAAAACTTTTAGATTATTGCGCTAAGTATACAAATTATATAGAAGACATAGAAACAAAATTTCGAACATTTTCATTATGTAACAAATATTTTTGATGTGAAGAAAAATATTCTTTGTAAAAATATTATTTTGAAGCCAATTTCGAAAACAATAGTGCTTTACATTTGTTTATTTTTTTTTAAAAACTTGTTATGTTTTTTCAAAAAGACTTACACAATATCTTTTAAATAAATTCTTGCTTTTCATATATAAGAAATATTACGAATATATGATTAAAAAAAGTGTATAAATTATCCTACGAATACATAACGCTATTATGTTTATAATTATTTTTATTACCATATGGAATATTCTGCAAAGAGCATACTGATACGTACTTATAAATCCAATTATCACATAATGTGATATAATTGATTGGAGTCAAATCCGCCCATATGTTTGTGCGGCAGCTAGGTTCAATTGGTAAAACCCAGCTGAGGGGGTAAAGGTTGGAACCGGTTTTAATAATTCGGGTTTATCACGTGAATTGTGATATTTTAGAATTTTATCCAATTAAATTTTAATAAATTCTAAAATATCACAAAATTCATGTGATAAACCCGAATTATTAAAACCGGTTCCAACCTCTAGGGGAGAGGATGTTAACCGAAGAATCAACTTCGAACCGCCATCAAAAAAGGTTGAAGATCATGTGATCTAAACAAAATTCATCAATTCGACAACCACATAACAAAAGTCAATGAATTTTTTTATTTTGATTCTACAGAAATTTAGAATTAATATAAAATTTTTTATAGAATTTAGTTAAAATTCAGACGCATCTTAAATGTTTATATGCAGGATAAATAGTTTCAAACATTGAGTGAAGTTTTCTCGACAGCCACTTAACTAAATTCAATAAATTATGTTTAATTTCAATTCTACACTTCTGTAGAATTAAATAAAAAATAAATCCATTAAAATTTATTAAATAATTGTCGTGCTATCTTCGAAAGCTTTAAAAAAATTCAAAAATTGCAAAAAAACCAATTTTATAAATCGATCCTGATTGGTGAATTCTCTCTACTTCCCAATAAATTTTTTTTATAGCTGCAAAAATTATAAATTCGTTTATTTTAGTGTTGGTTTTTATAATAGGGTTAGCGTTTATCAGGACATGTAGCAAAATTACTAAAGGAAATTTTTTTTGTTATGATATGAAAGGTGGTTTTTTTATGCGAAATGAACGTTGAAAAGGTCCAAAATATAGCGTCTCACGACGATCTCCGATGTATTGACACGGAGAAAAAAAAAAAAAAAAAAAAAATGTCCAAAATGGTTCTAGGTAGAACTCGTCCGGGACTAAATAATCTACTTAAATTATCCAAATAATCCAAAATTTAGCTAGAGCGTAACCTTAACTTGGAAGCTTTTAAAAGAAGCGAGAATTAACTTGGTCCGAGATTAAGGTTATTAAGGTTGGGTCTTTGGTAGTGATGGGCATGCGCGGGATCCGCGCGGGATTTTTAATATGATTCCCAATTCAGGCCAGTAGGCCCGCATTAACATAATTTTAAGAAACCCTATCCCGCGCATCACGCGTGGATCACGCGCGTAACCCGAATCCCGCGCGGGATATTTTGGAAAACTGTGATTTGCCCATCACTAATGAACGGTATTATTACGAATTTATTTTTTCCTCTTCTGTATTTGATTATGTGATGTTACATATTTTTCCATATAAAAGCATTTTGTATTACTATCTTGCAGGAATCGACGAAAAATATTTCTTCTTAATGCTATAAAAGGATTGACCGGTTCTGGTCAGAGCTCGACCGGAGGGTTAGGCTACACCAGTGTTTGGGTTTACAAATAATCAATAATCAACAATCAACCCTAAGTTAGAAGGCTGAAAGACGGCGTGGAAGATTTGGTCCGGGTTTTAGGGATCTTGGGATTTCTGGAGTTATCCTGGTTCCTGGAGGTAAGTGTTTTGTTATTCTTGACCCTTGGGTCCGGTTGTTTTCTGTTTCTGCTCTTCGATTCTTAGACTTTTCTTATAAGGATAATTCTTATTACGTGGCACGTGATTTGGTCTTATTTACAATTGGTTAGTGATCTAACAATTGGGATTTCTAATCGAGCGGTTTATCAATAAAGCTATCTAAGGGGTTATTGACTTATTGTTTAGCCTTAAACTGATCGAAATTGGATTATTACGGGGCGGGTTTAACAATGAGGATCTTTTAACAATGGTGGACTTATAATACCAAACTTCTACTCGAATTTCGAAGTATTGGTTCTCAAACACTGAACTTATTAGATTCTTATTTGAACTCTGTCAAAGTTATTTTTATTCAGAGAAAAATGTATCGTTTTTATACTTTCATGTTGTTAATAAATACATTCGGGATATAATTGATTTTTCTAAAATACTAATTAAATCTAATTTTCCCCAAATAGTAATTAAATTACTATCTACCTAATGCCGATTAATTCGATAAATCCACCATCTCGGCATATTATTTTTACTAAATTCGGGCAATGGTATACCTATATACAAGTTTTTAGGGATCCTATAAATACATGATACATAAAAAAAGAAAAGGTAATAAAAAATATATATAAAATAATAATAATAAAAATTTAAAAAGAGAAAATAGTAGACCGGAGGTCTGAGAGTCAGGTAGCCCTTTACAAAGTACATGAACATGAACATGAACGTAGGTGAATTCGAAAAATTTTTGGTCCAAAGGTAAATTTTAATTATGAAAAGGTTCATTTTATTGATGTCTTTATGGTGAATCGGATGTAAAGTTCATGAATTTTGTCATTTATTTTATTTTTTGATCGAATTTTTTTTGCCGGAGTTGATTAATTGATAATCACTGATTGTCAAAGACAATGAATTGTAGCGAAGGGATTTGATGATCACTTCTAAATTAATATTAATCCAATAATAATAAATTACGAGTACTGTATAATAAAACCTGCAAAAGTAAATATTTTAAGTCTTTTACCGTAACAGGGCTTATAATCTTTATGTAATACATGCTAAGCCGCTACTGATTAACTAACAGGATGATCTACAAAAATTAAATAATCACAATAAAGATTGCTATGTTGCTTGCAAAGCAAAAATCTGTAATAATTATATTGCACTTTAGCGAACTTAGCCCTGTTAGATTTTGATATTCACCAATTTAAGGACTTAATTAGGTATTGCACCTTGAAATGCAGCTATTCATCGCATCTAAGCAATTTAGCCAATCAGATTTGAAGATCAGGTGTAACGTAAAATTTTTGTATTCTTTAAAGAAATTGCGAATATCTCAAAATTTTGCTTATGAAACCATCATTAACGTTATAATTAAAAAAAATTCCTTGCTAAATTTTGTTATAAAATACTCCGAGTACTTACCTAACTCTAAACTAAATCAGATTTTAATTTTTTTTTAGAAAATCGTATGACACGCGATGAATAACTGCATAGTAGGGTGCGATGTGTATATTTATCCCCAATTTGATCGAGTATTGATAATATAGTGATCAATTATGTAATACCACAATTCTAACAAGGGTTAAGTAAAAATTATAATTATTGCAGGTTTTGCTTTGCAAGTCATTAAGAAGATTATAATGTAAGTGCAAGTTAGTTAACTATTATAAATATTTTTACTATTAATTCAAGGCGGCTTCGCCGTCCACATGATCATTTAATAGTTATTAATAATATAATCAATGAACCTAATTAAAGAAAACCGCAATTTCAAAGCCAGTACTCGAAGTCAGTTAATCCACTTACAATACAAAAATTAAAATATTACAGGTTTTGTAATGATGTTATTAAAACATACTTTGGCTCTGAACGATTACCCATATCGAGTCAGACTTATAGTTTGTATATGTTAGGGCCACATTACTTTTTAATTGCTATAACGAATATAGTAATCCGTATGCTTAAAGATATCAATATGGTTGTATTATTTTTTCAATCAAAATATTGATACTATTTTCTAATTTTAGGTTAATATTATCTTCAACAATTGTGGTCCTAACAAAAATGGTAAGTGGCTGATTAAGAACAAAATTAAATTAGAAAAAAATCAAGAAATGTTCAAGTTAGATATACATGTATACTGATAACATGCTTGAACATGTAAATTTAATAAACAAACTGGGAAAATCGAGCTGCATGGGAAAAATCGATCCACATATAGGCGAAGCAATTTTTAATTATACATATCGATATCGATATATATAAATGCAGACTTATGACATTACTTAGCCACGTCCTATATAAATATAAGACTTGATCCAAAAAATATTTTGATACGTAATCATTTTTTCGTTAATCTTACTGTCAAGTTTTTATACCTACGTACACTATGTACTTCATAACATGGATCTCAAACATAAAACGGCCAAAGCGAATAACAATATTCCTTCTCTGTTGTATATTCATGTTCATTCTTGTATTCACACCGGTTCATGAACTTATTATCGCTATGGCTAATATGACAGAATTAAAAATTAACAATACAGAGAATTTAATGAATAAGCTTAAAATCAAGCCAACAACCTTCACAGAATGGAAACAAAGACATTATATAACAAGTTATCTTAATATGGACCGTAAAGTGAGGATATATGTAACTCGTCCAGACTGGTATTTGACTGAAGATTTTCCAAGACTTAAATATAAACACGACGAAACCTTAATTGATTGTGACATACCATGTATTTGGAAAATAAAAAATTTAGAAGACTTAACGTCTAATGAGCTTAAAGAAGCTGATGCACTTTTCTGCGTTAATCAACCAAGTTTACCAGAAAAGAAAGCATGGGAAGGGCAAAAATTTATACAATATACATTAGAGCCTATGACCCTTTGCCCAGATTGTCACGATAAAACCAATCTATTTGATATCCGCGCAACATATGAGGAAAATTCTGATATACCTACAAGTTATATTAGAATGGACGCCGAAAAATGGAGAACTGCTATACCTTTCAATGTAACAAAGCTATCCCAAAACTCCACAATTATCTCGTTTATTGCTTCTCACTGGACAGAGTTTCGAGATACTTTTATTCCAAGCCTTCAAACACATGTTCCTATTGCATCATTTGGTGGAGTCTATAATAACACTGATTGGAACTTTTATCCTGAATGCTCGAATTTAAATTACTTTGAAACAAAAAATTGCATAGTTTCTAAATACCCATTTCATTTGTCAATTGAAAACTGCCCAGAAAATGATTATTCTACTGAAAAGCTTTGGGATACATTTAATTTAGGTGTCGTGCCTATTATATGGGGAGCGCCTAATACTCTATCATACTTGCCACATCCTAAATCTGCTATTTTTATTGAAAACTTTCCTGACTCCGAGGCTCTTGCAAATCACTTGAAATATTTAGTTAGAAATGAGACTGCGTATTTAGAATACCATGAGTGGCGAACTATGACGAATTTGTCTGATAATTTTATGAAAAAATCATATATGAGCATGTATAACCTTGAATGTAATGTTTGTAGAGAAGTTTCTAGATTAAAGATTATAGAAGGATATAATAAATGATTTAGATTTTATTTTCTTTTAATATGTAATATAATTAGACTAAAAAATATCTTAGTGATTTTTTAACCTTGCCAGAATTCAAACTTTCGATTTGATATTTCATTTTTTTTCATTATTCTGTTAAAATTACATAATAATTTAATGATTTTATTATTTAAAAATGCTTTTTATTTATAAATACAGTAAGTTCGTTATTTTATATGCTTGAGCGAAAGACGTATCATTATTTACATTGTTAGAGGCAAATCGTGACCTAGCTGTAGGCATGTGATAACGTGATCACGACCCGAACCAAGCCATGACCCGGACCAAGCTAAGCCGCAAGCCCGAGACCTCTAATCGGCATGTGATACGTTGTAAGGGTCGAAATTACCCACCCCGATGCTGCGCCTGGTCCGGAGGAAGATCATCAAGATTTTCAAAATTTTCA
>CAJVPM010001091.1:0-13299 GCA_910592325.1 Scutellospora calospora
TAAAGTATAATCTTTGCTCTTTCATTAACTTTGTAACGAACTGCCACAGTGAAGTAATATTCCACTTGGACACCGTTAAGAGCCCCTCTTCCGTGTCTTATATTACTTGTGTTGAATTAAAAAGGCCGACACTTGTAATACTAGCAAGTAATGATAAACCTTACAGATAAAAAGAAAACTGCTTTCATAATAAGATATGGTACTTATGAATTTAATGTAATACCATTTGAACTTTGCAATACCTCTGCAACTTTCTAACGTTTTATGAACCAGATTTATAAAGACATAGCTTACAAATATGTAGTTGTTTATTTGGATGATATTCTTGAAGTTTTAGTGATTATATTAAATATTTATGTAAAGTTTTTATAAGAATTAGAAGAGCTAAATTAAAGCTTAACATAGAGAAATGTAATTTTTAGATGACAAAATTATCTTTTTTAGAATATATTATTAAAGCCAAAAGAATCTCTCCAGACTCAGAAAAGATTATTGCCATATAGAATATCTAATCTCCTAAAAATACTACTCAGATCTGATCATTTTTAGGACTTGCAGAATACTATAGAAGATTTATTAAAAGTTTTTCAACAATAGCTTGACCCTTGAACTAACTCTTATATAAGAATACTTTTTAGAATAAGATAACAATTGTCAAAAAGTATTTGAAGAATTGAAGCATAGATTAATAACTGCTTCTATATTAATTTACCCTAATTATAAAGAAGAATTTATTCTTGCTACTGATACTTCCTATGATAGATATAAAGCTATCCTTAGCTAAATCTCAGATGACAGAAAAGAACATCTAGTTGCCTATTTAAGCAAAAGTTTAAAGAAAGAAGAAGTCAATTATAGTGCTATTGATCTTGAATATACTGCTATAGTATAAGCAATAGACCATTATTACAAATACTTAGGAACTTATCACTTTACTCTAATCACTGACTATTCAGCTTTATAATAGTTAAAATCTTCTTTACCTAAAGGAAGATTAGGACAATAGATAATTAAACTCCAACTTTACAACTTTACTATAATATATAAACCTGAACAAAAACACTTTAATATTGATAGCTTCTTAAGATTACTGAACCAAATATATCCTACCTTTATTCTTAAAATATGAATTTAGACCAATACCAAAATTTAGTAGAATATTTAGAAACAGACGAACTTCTCTCTGACTTAATAAATTTTAAAAAACAGATACTTCTCAAATAATTTAGATATTATAAACTAGAAAATAAGTTACTATACAAGAAAAATAGAAAAGACTCAAACAAACTTATTCGAGTGATAAAATAAACTGAAGTAAAACCAGTTCTCTACATAATACATAGATACTCTACAGGTAGATATTTAGAAATAGATGCAATATATTATAAAATATCTAAAAGATATTACTGGAATTAGATATATAAGAATATACAAAATTATATTCGATTATATGAAATATACCAGAAAAGAGAAAAAGGAAAAAGAAAAGAACCTCTTCATTCTATTCAAGTTAGATATACCTTTGAACATATAGAAATTGACTTAGTAGGACCCTTCTCAATAACAAGACAGAATAATTACAATATTATAGTTGCTACTGACTATTAACTAGATAGCTAGAAGCAAAAGCAGTATCAGATGCAGATGCTAAAATCTTAGTAAAATTTATATTTGAAAAAATAGTTTGTAAATATAGAGTATCTAAAATGATACTCTGATAATAGAAAAAATTTTACAAGTGAAACAGTAAGAATATTATATAAAAAGTTCTTAATTAAATATATATTCTCTTCTTCTTATCACCTCTAAACCAATAGAATAGTTGAATAATTAAACAGAACACTTTGCAGTTCTCCTGCAAAAATAAAAGAAAAAGATGAAAATTGGGATATATATATACTAGCTATAGTATTTGTATACAGGACTAAAAGACATACAACAACCAGATATACTCTTTTTCAACTAGTATATAGATGACAAGTTATACTCCTAATTAAAATAGTTATACTAATTAAACTAAAAAAAACAGACAAAGAAATCAACCTAGAAGATAATATTTTATATAGAGTATTTGAACTAATAGATAAACTACTTTATCAATACAATGAAGCTCAAAAGAATACAGAAAAATCTTAACAGAAACAGAAAGTTATATTCAATTTAAAGTTTTATACTGAAGAATTTGAAATTAGTGACAAAGTATAAACCTAAAAGAAAAATCTTAAAAACTCTTACTTTGCAAAATTTCAAGAAAAATGAATAGGACCTTTTATTATTTAATCAAAATTGAATAATAGAGCTTACAAACTTAGAACTAATAAAGAAAAAATACTATTAAAATATTATAATAGTAACAGACTAGTAAAATATTATGAAAAACAAGACTAGCAACTTGTAATTGTAATAGAAAATTAAAGAATTTTCAGAGAAAATTCTTGCAATACTGTGAAACCTATTTTAGAATCAGATTTAATTCATACAACATTAAAAATTTTCTTTAGTATTACATCAAAACTTATAAATAGATACTCTTTCCTTTATTTTTCCTAAATTTAAAAAAATCTTAAAAATTCTTCTTCTTTTAAAAATTACTCTTTTTGACAAAATTCTTAAAATAGACTCTACAATTACTCAACAAATGCAATCTGAAACTTTGGATATATTGAATAATTTTCTTAGCTAATAGAATGAAAATTTAATCTCTTTAACCTCTTCGTTATTAATTACAGGAACTTAATTCTTACTAATTAATAGAAGATTATTAGAAATTTTACCTTCAGATGAAAATACTAGAATAACAACTTAGAAATATCACTCTTAATAGAACCAGATCCTTTAGAACAACTCATCACTAAAATCAATTTTGACTCACCCTACCTCAATAAAGAAATAACTGAAGAAATAACCTTTTTAATAGAAAATATTGCTTCTTTAAATAGTTGCAATTTAGAAACAGAACAAGAAAGCTCTTCTCTTGTAATTCTAATCTCTCATTAAGAAGATATTTGAATAAAAATCCAAAATGATTTTACTACAAATTATGATGAACCTCTGATTAGAATCAGTGCTCTCTCTCTTCATCTTTCTTTGAGGACTAACTTAATAAAATAATATTAAGACTCTAAAATAGAATTCGAACAAAGAATCAAGAAAGCAGAATCAGAACTTTCAAAGTATATTATTATTTGAAAACATTAAGAAAGACCTATAGTAATAATTTCTCAAAACTTAAAGAAATCAACCAAACTCTCCAAAACAAAATAGGCTAATGAAAGGCTAATGTAATCCTAATAGGAGCTGAACAGATTTCTAAACTCCTCACTCTCTGTAGAAAAAAAAAGTTATATTCTACTAAGTATGTCATATTAAACAGTTTATATCACTTAATGAATGACAACTTTACAGTTCTTTTTGAAGTGTTAAGAAACTCATAGAGTTCATTTTTGAATAGGATAGAAATATTATCAAATAAGTTTTAGTAATTTTATCTTTATTTTATATTTATTAATTAGTTATTCTTTATTTGTATTTTATAAATTATTTTATAAGTTAGCAATATCTTTAACTAGTATTATTAGAATCAGAATAGTCTCATAATTATAACGAACTATAATTTGTAGGAATTAGATTAGTAGTTATAGAGTTATTAGTGTTTAGAAATCCCTATTAATATTTAACTACACTTAACTATGCTTAAAGATGTTTAATGACATTTGAAGATGTTTGATAATGTTTAATGAAATTTGAAGATGTTTGAAGATATTTAACTACATTTGAGGATATTTAGAAAAAAGATATAAAAACTCTGCCTTTTCTTCCTTCTGTTAAAGTTAAATTTGTCTTCTATAATCTCTTTAATATTAGAATTCACTTAGCACAGATACTAATAGATAGTCTTGTATTATTGATATTATATTGTAAATAAAGAATACTCTTTGCTTTAATATAATCTTTCTAACAAATCACTTTTGTAAAGTAATATTCTGCTTTGACACTATTAAAAGTTCCTCTTTCATGTCTTATATTACTTGTGATATACTAAGAAAGCTATATTATCTGTAATAGTATATTCATGTCTAGTATCGAGAACAGGCTTCAGATATTATTTTTATTTAAATTTGCATATAAGTGAATACTAAGACCTATCTAAACATTAATTAAGAATAAAATAGGTTAGCAAAATCAGCTCAAATAGTATATATAATTACATGAAAATTCTAGGATTACAAATAATTAAGTAGAATTAGCTTATATATTATATTACAGAGCTAACTATGCAATTAAACAAACAAAATAAGATAGACTTACTACAAGATTATGACTAAAAGAAACATAACTAAGCTACATAAATATAAACAATATCTTTAGTAATTCTAGTAAGTTAGATTATATGAAGCTTAAATTTAATCTAGTATACAAGATAATTTATGAAAGAAAGAAACTAGACTTTAGTTTTCAAGAAAGCAGTGATAGTCTAGTAATCTTAGTATAGTAGTTAGGTTGCCAGATCACTATACAAGAGGTCTGGTGTTCAAATCTTATTGTCGATGAATTTGAATAATTACTCAGATCTTTGTACCTAACTTATGATAAACTCTGTCTCTTTTTAGAGTTGTAACCCTGTAAATCACATTGCACTAATATCATTCAGATATTAGAAGTGTAACAAAATATTCAGAGAATATAATGTTACATGAATAAATCTTAATAGGATCTACAAGCAGGGGATCTGCATAGTAGAAATTCTAAGTTAGTGAAGTAGTACAGCTTTCGATAGTTATACTAGCTAATGCTTGATCCAGAAAAGAAACTATTATCAAAAGATACTGATTGAGTCAAGTACATATAAATTCATTTTATAGAGAGGATCAGTAATACTAATCTGTTTTGGCAGCTAATTGAATTAGAAAGATCTTCCTCATAAAATATCTGAGAAGATAGAATACAGAAAACTAGTAGAAAGCTATAGTAAAAACTAAGTTATACAAACATCTGCAAGGGTCTAAACTAGGTAAATTTATGAAATAGACATGAACTGTTTTAGTAGGATTGCTTATGAGGTTAACTGGAACTCTGCATAGCATAATATATTGAGCAATATATATCCTGAGAAGACCTAAGCTAAGTTAGATAAATAGATCTGCAACGAGCTAGCTGGCTTAAGTAGTTAGGTATTATAGTGATATTAGTTGATTCTGGTATAGGTTAGATGAACAGAATATTTAAATAGGCAACTCACAAGTAGGTTACAGATATAGTAGCTTGTGTAGAACCAAACAGGTGATCTACCGGTATGGCGGACTACTTAAATTAGACAATGACTAAAGTTATACATGTAGCAAGTTGTATACTCTTCATGTAATTATAAACTGTAGAAGATTGTCAACAGATGACTTCATATATTAAACTAATAAAATCTGCTCAGCATAGTAAGCAGCCTTTATTAAAAAAAAAAAAAAAAAAAAAAAAAAAAAAGCAGTGTCTATAAAAAAAATATAGTCCTATAAAAAAAGTCGATTCATGTTTTATATTCTATATTTTTTCTATAAATATTACATATTCACAGAATTTATAACCTTAAATTATGGAGATTATTTAGCTTTGTTAATCATGTTGCAAATTCACTAAGTTTTTAGGAAAAATATAGATAAATAATTAAAATATTCAAAAAAAAATTTTTATAGGGTAGAAATATTAGATACAAGTATCTCAAGTTTGCTAGATGAAAAAGAGGCTAACAGATATAGAGAAAGCAATAATATGAGTATTTTCATACTTGAACAGCTAATAACAAGTAGTAGCAATAGACTTTTAATATAGCAACAAATAAGATATATTAGAGATTACAAGAGGAGAAGTTATAAGTCATACTAGTTCAAGTATATAAAAAAAAAAGTCTTAGATTGTAATATAACAAGATCTTTAAAGGAAGAATACTATATAGTAGAACTAAACCAACATTCAATAAGATATAACAGGTACAAAATATTTGTAAACAAAAGGAAAAAAGAGTAAATTATTATTGAAAAAAAAAGAAGCTTTGAAATTAGCAAAGTTATAAAAAAAAGAAATAAGCATTTTGTAACTAAGTATTGGTGAATTGAAGCAAACGAGGATGCAGAAAATATACTAGCTAGAAAGTATAAAGGCTGTATATATAGAAGACATAATAATACAAGCTATATAATAAGGCAAAAGCTAAAAACATAGCACTAAGTTCTAGAAAAGATAGTATATGAAAAAAATATGCTATCAATTAAAATACTTTTGTTAGTCTATATAATAGACAAGAAGCTTTTGTGTAAGAAAAAAGATAAACAGAAGATAGAAGTGGAAATAAGAGTAGCTAGTATAGAAGAAGCAGTAATTCAAAATGTAATTAGTAATAAAAAGATGCAAAACAAGTTAATTAATATTGCAGAAAAGCTAAAAAGAAAAAAGAACTAAATATTTATACAGATAGGTTATTAGTAATAGAGTATGAAGAAAATAAAGAGAGAAAAAAGATGAGTATAGATTAGGTTATAGCTAATAAGAATAGTAGTATAAATAGTATTAGTTTCAACAGTAAAATAACTAACTAGCTCTCTTCAACTCGAGCAGAACTAGATACAATATAAATAGCTTTGCTAGTAGCTTTTGCTAAAGTAAAAGTGAAATTATACTCTAACAGTAATATAGTAATAGAAGGAATACAAAATTTCTAAAGCTGAATAAATATAAAATGTATGTTTAAAACTAAGAATTGCAGTTTGATTAATTAAATAATAGACTACTACAAAACTAAAAATATCAAGCTAGAGCTGATTAAAGTTAAAGACTATAGTATAAATTATTAAAATAACAAAGCTGATAAGTTAGCAAAAGAAGATCTTTTATCTAACCTAGTACTAGAAGTATAAGATACTATAGCAAATAGTATAAGAGTAGTACTAACTTAAAAAAGCAAGCTAATAGATAGTCTGCTCAGATCTTTTGTTAATATAATTACAACAATATCATATAAATATAAATAAGCAGACCTAAATAATATTAAACTAAAACTAGATCAAAGATCAAATATATAAAGCAATAAAGAGCTAAATTAGAGGAATACATAAAGTCTGCTAAAGAAGCTTCAGGAAAAGAGATATACTAGTATTAAAAAAAACAAAGCTTTAATCTTTAGAATAAAGTGTCTTAACAAGTTACTACTAACTAAAGATCTTTGCTTTCAAAGAAATCTGAGTCTATATAAAAATAAAACTTGTATAATATGCTTTATAAAAGAAGAATCTTTAGAACATATTGTGAAATACTAGATATATCAAGGAATTAGAAGAAAGATCAAAAGGTTGATTATAGAAGAGCTGAGTATAAAGATTGATAACAGATAAAATATAGCTATTCTGAATTAAACTTTAAAAGAAGTATTTATAGAACAGAATATAGCTAAAATACTTAGTAAGTAAAAGTTATACATTCAGAGTCTAACAAATAACTAGCTTACAACAAAAGTTAAAGAGATTTTAAGGTCTAACTCCAAAACTAGTAAGGCAATAAGCTAGTTTTCTAAACTATTCTAATCTAATTTTTTGAAAGACTATAGAAATTTCATTACAAATTATGCTAAAATAAGAAGAAAGAAATAATATCAAGTTTAAAGAAAAAAGGAAAAAAAGAAAGCAAAAGCTTAATAAACTTGAAAAAGAAAACACAATGAATAAAAAAAACTAGAACTTAGGTAAAAATAATTATGAAGAATCAAGTAAAAGTAAAGAAGAAAGAATTCAAAATCTAACTAAATCTAAAATTAAAATATGAATTGAAAAAAAATTAAAAGAAAGCTAGTTAAGCTTTAAAAATAACTAAAGCATCTTAAAATAGATACAAAAGAGCTTTTTATAAATTACTAAAGTATGACTTTGCTTAGACAAACTGCTCTAGTAGAAGAAAAATTATTTTTGTAGCTGATCATATTTGAGCATCTAGAGTAGCTAAGTAAGTTTAGAATTAGAAAAAGAGATAGTTATATAGCTAATATAAGTTAGTTTTTATTTTTGTTATAATATTATATATATTTTTTTTTAATAAATAAAGGGCAAGATTACAACTCTTTCTGATAATCCTTTTTCTCAAAAAATTGAAAAAGCAAAAAAATAAAAATTTTGTTGAAATATGATAAAGAAAACCTTTTTACAACAACAGTTTTTACAAAAATCAACTAGAGTTCTACTTCTTCTTAGGGACTTCTTTATATTGTTACAAGTATCAGCTTTCTTATTACAACACAAGTAATATAAGACATAGAAGAGGAACTTTTAATAGTATTCAAGTGGAATATTACTTTACTATAGCAGTTCATTATAAAGTTAATAAAAGAGCAAAGATTATACTTTATTTAAGATACAATATTGATAATACAAGACTATCTATTAGTTTTTGTGCTAAGAGAATTCTAATATTAAAGAGATTGCAGAGATTAAACCTAATCTGAAGTAAAGTGAAAAGAGAGGGTTTATATAGCTTTTTACAACTAATAATAAGAACTGTAAAAACTGTAAAAACTATAAAAACTATAAGAACTATAAAAACTGTAAGAACTATAAAAACTGTAAAAACTGTAAGAATTGTAAAAACTATAAGAACTATAAAAACTGTAAAAACTGTAAGAACTGTAAATTATACTACAGTTGTTCCTAAGATAACTCTAAAACTAAAAGTCCTACAGATATGAAATATAGCTTATTTGAAAGGTCTAATTGAGCTGAATCTAATAGTATAGTTTGAATCTATATTTAACTATTAAACTATTTGTAAAAATAATAATAAATAAAGTATATTCAAGAAATTAACTATTTATAATAATAAAATACTAATAATAAAATAATAAGAATCAAATAGATAAAACTTATTTTATAATATTTCTGTCTTTTTTAAAAATGAGCATCACAAATTCTAACTATGTCTAAAAGTTTTATAAAATCTTTATTATTTAAGGCTTCAAAATTAGTAAAAGTAATTTTAATAGTGGAGCAGAGTTTGTCTAGTTTACATATCTGAAAGATTTTATAAGTTTATTCAATATATTTCCAGGCTATTTTAGCTTATTGAGATCCTAAAGATTTTTGTAGCATATCTCAGGTATTCTTTATTTTTTGTCTATTATCTGCTATATTTTCTTGTAAACTTCATAAGTAATAGTATGCTTCTAAAGTTTTTATTAATTGATCCTGTTGTTTTTCTCAATTTTCTATTTTTAGTTGAATGACAATTTCTTTGAGTTTTTCTTTTCAAGTTAGTTTAACCAAAGGATCTATTTAAGTAAAAACTTTATCTTTTTATATGGTTAAGTCATTGATGAGTTTAATAAAAGTATTATTAGGATGTATTAAATATTCTGGTTCTTGAGAGAGTAATTCATTAGAGATTTTTTCATTATATCTTCTTGATATAAGAGCATAATTGTTTCTTCTGTTTCTAAGAGTTTATCTAGATTATACTAGAAAAGAGACTTTTAAATTCTTCTGATCTATTTTTTATTGTTTAGTTTGGGATTTCTGTTTCTGCTAATATTGTCATTATTAAAAAAATATCTGTTTTATTTATTACAAAAACTTGATTTCCTGTAAGAACTAAACTACAGTTTATTACAAGAGATTCTTGATTTCAAATTGTTAGAAATTCATTAAGAACATTTAAAGATTGAAGTTGTAATTGTTGAGTGTTTTGAGTATTCATTTTTGGTATATTAATTAAGGAGATAACTATCTTAGGAATTTCTAATTTAAGAAAAATTGTTAAGGTAAGGTCTATATTTATAAGTTTTGATATTATATAAGAAGTAAATCCAAAATATTTTACGAATTTAGCATATGGGTTCTACTGGGTTTTGAGAAATTTTCTCTAAAAATCTTATTTGTCTATTACTATTACTAGTTGCTAATTTTGTTTTTCATAATATCTAGCTAATTTGTCACTATTATAATACTTTAATAGTATTTTTCTTTCTAAATTCTAGAGTTTATAAGCTCAGTTATTTAGTTTTGATTGTACTATAAAGGGTCCACTTCTTTTGCCTTCAAATTTAGCTGATTTGGAATTTTCTAAGTTTTTTTTTTGTATTCAAACTTTATTTTTAATTTCGAATTCTTTTTTTTGAATATTCATATCAAATCTAACTTTTTGTTTTTTTTAGGATTTCTTTATATTTTTGCAGGCTTCACTATGTTGATAAGAAAATTCATCTATTAACTCAAATACTCATTACAATATACTATCTTCTAAAGTTATTTCTTTGTTTGCATCTATATTTTCTACAGAAATGAAGACTTCAATTAGTATTTTAGTCTAGCATCTATAGGTTAATTTAAAGAGAATATATCCTGTAGTAGAATATCTTTTTGTTCTATATGCGAATAAGACAGCAGGTATATATATATTCTAGTCTTCATTTTGTTCTTTTACTTTTGCAAGAGAGTTGCAAAGAATTCTATTTAATCTTTTTACTATTCCATTCATCTGGAGATAGTAAGGAGAAAAAAATATATCTTTAATCAAAAACTTTTTACAAAGTATTTTGACTATTTCACTAGCAAAATTCTTTCTATTATCTAAGAGTATCACTTGAGGTACTCCATGTCTACAAACAATATCTTCATAAATAAATTAGCAAGAGTTTTTGTGTTTGCATCTGGTACTGCTTTGCTTCTAGCCATCTTGTTAAATAATTAGTAGCAACAATAATATAATAATTATTTTGTTTAGTAATTAGAAAGAATCTAACTAAGTCAATTCTAATTCTTTCAAAAGCTTATCCTATTTGGATAGGATGAAAAAGTTCTTTTCTTTTTGTCTTTTCTCGTCATTAGCATACTTCACATACTTGAATATAATTCTTAATATCTTTATACATTTGGTCCTAATAGTATAAGTTTGCTATCTTATAATACATAGCATCTATTTCTAAATGTTTAGCTGTTGGATACTATACATTATATAGAGGATAGGTTTTACTTCAGTTCATCTGATTACTCAGATTAATTTATCAGAGTTCTTTTGAGTTTTCTTATATAATATTCTGTTTCTAACTTCATAAAATTTAGATTGTTTAATTAATATTTGTTTTTCAAAATCTGTTTAGTTAAGGAGAAATTTATTAGTTTCTAAATACTTTAAAAGATTTTGGTAATAGTCTAAATTCATTTTTTTAGAGTTTTAGAGGGATGTGTCTGAGCCTTTAATCTAGAAAGTATATTAATATTTGAATGTTTTCATCCTAGTTTATAAATTATAGTAAAGTGATAAGGTTGTAATTTTATCATCTATTTGCCTAATTGTCTTTTAGACTGAGAGGATTTTAACTATTAGAAGGCTAAATAATTAGTAACTAAAGTAAAATGATTTGTTCCAAAATATTTATAAAAATATTCTATTGCCTATACTATGATAGTGTATTCTAATTCTATTGCTCTATAGTTAACTTCTTCTTTCTTGAGGCTTTTACTTGCATAAGCAATAGAATGTTTTTTTCTATTATCTGTAACTTGACTTAAAGTTGCTTCAAATCTATTATAAGAAGCATTAGTTAAGAGAATAAATTCTAATTTATAATTTAAATAGATTAGAATAGGAGCTGTAACTAGTCTTTGTTTGAGTTTATTGAAAGCTTCTTGTTATTATTGATTTTATTCATATTTAGTATCTAGATATAATAGCTGATTTAGAAGTTAGACTATAGAAAAAAATCCTTGTATGAATTTTCTATAATATCTAGCAAGTTCTAAAAATAAACAAAGTTGAGTCACATTCATAGAAAAGAGAATATTTTGTATAGCTATAATCTTTTCTAGATCTAGTGAGATTCCTTTTGCTTTTATAATATGTCTTAAGAAAGGTAATCACTTTATTTAAAAGTATATTTTTTCAAGTTAAGCTTAAGTCTAGCTTTTCTGATTCTAGTAAATACTTCATAAAATTGTTGAATATGATCTTCAAATATTTATGAGAATCTATTAGTATTATTTAAGTAGACAATAACATATTTATAAGCTATGCCTTGATAAATCTGATTCATAGGATATTAGAAAGTTATAAGTATATTATACAATTCAAATAGTATTATATTGAACTTGTAAGTACTATATTTAGTAATAAATGCTATTTTCTTTCTGTCTACAGAGTATATTATTATTTGCTAATATCTACTCATAAGGTTAAGAGTAAAAAAATATATAGCTCCTACAAGAGAGTCTAAAAGTTTATCTATATGAGATAGAGGATAAGAGTCTTTCTTAGTTATCATATTAAGTTTCCTGTAGTCTATACAAAATCTTTTCTTTCTATTTTTCTTCATAACTAAGATAATAGGTAATATCTATAAGCTAGTTGATTCTCTAATTAGATTGTTATTAAGCATCTGTTGTATTTCTTCATTAATAAAGGCTTATTCAGTAATAGGTACTGAATAAGGTCGAAAAATTATTAGAGGTATATTTTCAGTATATATCTTGTATATTACTAGATTAGTTTTTCCTAGTTATGTAATATCTTTTGCAAAGAGATTTGCAAATTCTCTAAGTAGTTGTTTGAATTTTGTTTCTTAGTCTGAAGTTAACATTTCTGTTTTTGAAGCTATTTTTTGAGAAATTGTATATATTTCTTTTTTTTGTAAATTATTATTTAGAGCTGATTCTAAAGCTTTAAGTTTGAAAGGAAGCTCATCTGAGTTACTAAGTAGTTTTTCATCTTGCTTAAGATGGTTTAAAAATTTAAAGAGAAGGTCAAAGTAGTAGACTATTTACTATCTACTTATAAAAATTGTTTCTAATATAAATATCCTATTTGAAGATCTGATAATCTTAGTGTAGTGGTTAGGTTGCCAGACTGCTATACAAGAGGTCTGGGGTTCAAATCCTACTGTTGATGAATTTGAATAATTACCTAGATCTTTGTACTCAACTTATAGTAAACCCTGTTTATTTCTGGAGTTGTAACCCTATAAATCATGTTGCATCAATATCATTTGGATATTAGAAGTGTGATGAAGTGTATAATGTTATATGAATAAATCTTGATAGGATTTACAAGCAGAGGACCTGCGTGATAGAAATCCAGAGTTGGTGAAGTAATACAGCTTTCAATAGTTATATCAGCTAACACTTGATCTAGAAAAGAAACTATCTCAAAAGATGCAGATCGAGTCAAGTAGCATAAATCTGTTTCACAAGGAGGACCAGTAACACCAACTTGGCTTGGCAGCTAACTGAATTAGGAAGATCTGCTTCGTAAAATATTCGAGAAGATAAATATAGAAAACTA
>CAJVPM010001092.1:0-13299 GCA_910592325.1 Scutellospora calospora
AAATGGGTCTAAAAATTTTTGTGACTTTATTAAGGTTGTGATTATAGCTAGGGTGACTATAGCCAGGGTTGACTGTACTATAAATATTTAAAACTATTAATTACTTGGACGATTTTAACGCTCACCAGAGGTGAAATTCACCGGTTATATGATTAACAATAAAATCGCAGGATCTTGTATAACGGTAATAAAGAAATTTCAAAGAAAGAAAATTAAAAATCATTAATATACTAAAATTTTATTATGAAAACTTGCATCATGTCACTAAGTAAAAGTTTTCAGCGCTTAATTTTACATACAATAAGCACTTTAATCCTAATATAGACCTCGCCCTAACCCTAAAGTTAAAGAAAAAATGGTTCGTTTATTAAGAAATAATTAAACATACCGGTGAATTTCACCTCTGCTTACTCTTAAATAAATTCTAATTACTTTATATAGTATATTCTCTACAAAGATACATTAAGTCAAAGTTGAAAGATATAGTTTTATTTAGAATATAGAATCTTATATTAATCTTATTATCTATACAATTATAAATTTTATTCTATTTCAATAAATTTATATATTAATAATTAATTACTAAATTTTATAAATAAACTATATAAGTATGTACTGTATATAAAAACTAATAGTTTTACATAAAAGTCAAATTAATTTTTGCAAATATGCATTTTAAAAAAAGTATTTATGAATAAGCTTTTATGATCCAATTTTAATACTGTACCTCTAATAAATTATTTTTATACTCGCGCACCATTTGAAGAGTCTTAGATAATAACCAGTGAGATAGGTGGCGCTTCGCGCCACCTATCTGATGTTTTAATATGTTTCGTAAGGTCGTTTTCAAAGAAAGACTCATATATCATAGTACTAATCAGGGGTGCCGAAAAATTAATTGGCAATAAATTTCTTCCTATAATCTCCAATACAACCAATTAATGACGAAGTAAATTTGTTATTTGGTTTTAAATATATAATTAAGATATTGAAATATTTCGGATCGCCCGAAACACTAGTTTCAATAATATTATTAAATTATTACCTAATAGTAATAATTTTAAACCTATACTGTAAAAACAATTATAATTGTATTAATTGAATAGTAGATGCATTATTACTAATATATTACTAAATTGTATCTTATTTTTAGTTAAATTTGGTTTTAATTTATTTACAAAATTTATATATTTCAATAATTATTTTAAATATATGCTAAATATATTATTTAAAATCGTCAAAGTTTTATGCTTATTATTATAAAATTTATTATCGGAATCACAATTTCTTTGCACGAGATAATATTGTACATTTTCACGCAAGTCAATACGTAATATGTGAAATTTATTTCCATGAGGCACGTGTTATATTCAGTAATTAAAGTTTTCCTACTAAAATTAATAACGATAACAATAACGATAATGTTTTGATAAACGCTTATAAAAACAATCACAGCCCACTTAATGAGCCACACATTATTAAAATACGACAGAACCAGAATAAGCCACGCCCATTTATAAACATTTTGAAAAATAAATTTTCGTGTAATCCTATGCATACATTAAAGTTTTTATAAAATGAATGAAAGACAATCACGCATTGTGAGTCGAACTGAACGTCCCAAATCTGATTGTTTTAATGAAGAAGACAAAAAAATAGCAGAACTTATTACTCCAGAGAGTGAAGAAGGACAACATCTAGGCATTATTTATCAAGATCTTGATTATCTAGAATCAGAAAGGAATCATAGCAAGAAATATTTATGTATCGCGTGTTTATCGGTCTGGCTAATAATGACAATTATTTGCATAGTAGTTTATTATAATATTTTCTCGGAGTCTAATAATGTCACAGAATATGATATTTCTAAGATTCCTTTTCAATATCAATTGAGTTTGAGATATTTATATTCAATTAATTATCGATATGATTATGTTATTTCAAGTCTTCCTGATCACGAATTTGCCCAGCAATTTAACTTTACTGAGCACAATGTTGATCAAAATTCAAATAATACTTTCATAACAACTGAAAACAAGCAAATTGAACTTGGCATTTTAATTTCACGACCATTAAAAATTTTAACACCTGGTTATTATGAAGTCCAGGAAGATAGATGCCTACCAAATGGTACAATGTACCGAGTGATAACTGCCATTGCAAGTTTTACGAGATTGTTTTACCTTTCCTGGACACAACCTATGACTATTGAATTTGTTAATAATTTAAATGAAATCGATCATAATGAAACACATTATCAAGACTTAATATCTTGCAAATACCAATTCACATGGACATTCACTCTAAACGGATATGTCAATCGGAAATGTAAAAATGAGTCAGAGTTCCTAACGATCTCCTATGTTAAGGGATCTAGCTTGTTTGGATTCATGTTTTATAATTTGGATGAGACAAAAGTTTACGCGCATACTACCGTACCAGTTTCGGCTGATCGAAATTTATTTTTTAGAAGGTATTATTTATAAAGATTTATTCAAAATGTTTTTTGATGTTAAATTTGGGATTTTAATTTTGTCTATTAATAAAACGATAATAAGGAATGTATACATAGATCAAAACGCACTATTTCCAACACTCATACCTGCACTTTATACCGCTTATTATGATTATATAAATAATATATTTCATACTAATGCTACATATCACTTATAAATTTTTTGTTTAATAATTATAGATTTTATTTCCAAATTTCGTTTAATCATTTTTTTGAAGTTACAATATCATTTATATTCATTTCAATTACTACATTACTTACTTTGGTTAATAATATTTAATAAATATGTTCACTGGAAGTTGGAAGCATATTTGGCTTTCCAATTCTTCCATTATAATACTAATTCCAATTCCAATAAATTTTATTGGAAGTTGGAAGCACTTTTTTGCATTATTAATTGTTATTTGCAGTTAATATGAATTTAATACATAATATGAGAATAAGTATTATAATTCAGTACTATTATGATTCTGAATCACTAGCGAGATATAATCTTAATATAATGCCTTCCCGACATTTTTATTAATGCTTCAAGGTGGGCATAGACTATCGTTTTTAATATATTTAATGTTTTTTATTTTTTTTTCTTCGTCGGGTTTATCTCATTCTGTAACGCCCTAATGCATTAAGCATAAGTTATATGGAGTGTCGTCAACTAAAGAGCCCATTTTTACATTTTTTAAAAAAATAAGTTTTTTTTATTATATTCATGTATATTTTGACATGATTGACATTTTTCGATTATGAATGAAAGTCGATTTGCATAATGAAAAATAGAGATAATGTAGAAAAAAAATTACACGAGGCCAAGCACATCACGAGATTAACGATAGTCGTCTGTTACTTTAACCAATCAAAATCGTGAAATTTGGTTAATAAAATAAGATATACAGGATTCTGCTTACAAGACCTGGAAATTTTACTAGTCTTTAGGAAATTTCACTAAAACTTTACTTTAAATTTTATTATCTTTACTAATTTCAGTTTGTTTCACTTGATTTTTCTTACAAGTTTATATTACAATTTCATATTACCTTTTAATCTACTCAAAGATATCTAACTTTAACTAAACCTGATTCATATAATATTGATTATTATTACTCCAAATATAAAAATCAATATGTTTTTAGAATAAATGAAATAAATACAGAATCTTTTCAAATTCTGCTTGCAGAGGTTTAACTAACAACTTGTGATGCTAGTGTTAAAAAGAAAATACATCACTTTATGATCTCTAAGCAATTAATCTATACTAATTGCTTGTGTAGTAAATACTATACAAATTTTACTTCACAGTTTTATAAGATTAAAGTTACTACTCTTAGTTCTCTTGCTGTATCTTCTTCAATAGATATTTTTTTAACTATTTCAAACAAACACTTCAATTCAATCACAAATTAACTTCTTATTTCACCTATCTCTAAACTCTAACTTTCACAACTTTTTAATCTTTCTCAACTTTCTTCAGTTTTTAATACTGACAAAAATCCTATTTTTATCATAGTTCATACTTACTATACATATACTTGTATAATCTGCAAAATTAAGGTTTACTTTGTATTGATACTAAAAACAAAAGATATTCACTAGATTATACTATTGCTATTCTTCTCAAAAACAAATATTTCATTTATTGTAGCTATGTATCTAAACTTTTAACAATTCCAAATAAACCTTTATTTCAAACTAAACTACTTAACAAGAAACAAAAGATTCTAGTACTTTTAGTAGCTATTGCAATATTATCAGCAAAAGAAAAAATTAGATATTTTAAGACTTTTAAAGTTTATACAAAGACTAATATTAAAAAGCTTTAAAGTAACAGCAAAACTAGTAACAAAATAAAGAGGATTTAAAAAACAATAATAACAAAACTAACAAAGACAAAATAAACAATAACTACAACCAAAAGATACTAAAAAAAATAAAATTAAAATTAAAAAAAATAATAACAATGATGATAACTAAAAAGAAAAAAAAGAAGTTTCTCTTTTTGATTTCTTTAAAAACTTTCTTATTACTACTCAAATGGAACCTATATTTATTTTAATATACTATTAGTAAAAAAAATCTTTAATTTTATTAAATCTAATCTTATCAACTTTAGACTAGATCAAGTACTTAAAAAAGTAAAAAGTGAAATACTAGAACTTTAAACAAACTTTAAGTATCTTACTAAAACTATAATAAACAATCTGAATTTCTAACAGAACTAATTTTTAAATATAATCTTCAAACAATACTAATACTACAATTCCTTTTGATATTTTTTGTTATTAAGGCTATTTCTTTGGCTGATTAGATTTTATTAGTTTATTATTACAGAGCTATTACATGAATAGTCTCTTAAGGTTTTATAGTTATATAATGAATATATAACAAGTTATATATACAACTTTAGTTATTGTCTAATTTAAATAGCCTGCTATACAGACAATTAACTATCTATTGGTTCTATACTATACTGCTATACCTGCAATCTATTTGTGAGTTACCTATTTAAATACTCTTATTATTAATTCTTTTTCTTATTTCAAACTAATATTACTACTATATCTAACTACTTAAGCTAGCTAACTTATATATAGATCTATTTACTGCATAGCTTAGATTCTCTTGAGATATATATTGCCTAATATATTATAAGTATACAGAGCTCTAGTTAACCTTAGAAATAATTCCTACCAGAGTGATCATATGCTTATTTTACAAATTTACTTGGATTAGACCTTTATGAATATTCATACAAATCTAGTTTCTGCTATAGCTTTTCACTAGATATAGTTCTCTGAGTTCTAGCCAGATATTTTATAAGGTAGATCTTCCTAATCTAGTTAGCTACTAAGCTAAGTTGATATTGCTACTAATGCAAAGCATCAGGTTGTATTATATAGCAGACTTATTTGTATCTACTCAATCTATATCTTCTATACTCAGGTTTTTCATTAGATCAAGCATTAACTAGCTTGACTATTGACATCTATACTATTTTACTAAACTTAAGATTTCTACTATACAGGTCTTCTGTCTATATATTCTATCAAGATTTATTTGTACAATATAACTTGAACATTGCATCACACTTCTAATATCTAATTGACATTAGTGCAACATGATTTACAGAGTTGTAACACTCAAAAATGAACAGAGTTTACTATAAGTTGAGTACAAAGATCTGAGTAATTATTCAAATTTGTTGATAGTAGAATTTGAATCTCAGACCTCTTGTATAGTGATCTGATAATTTAACTACTATACTAAGATTACTAGATATTTCTTTTGATATTTTATATAACAACTTTAAATTAATTCTAACCAAATTTACAACTACTCTATTCACTAAACTCAATTATGCAAAAATCTTTTCTCTTATTAAGTTTATTTTTAAGCACTCTTCAAAATTGCAACTAAATTACATTTAATTTTGCTTATTTTATTTATATTTCTTAAATAACTTTCAATGAATTAATTACAAAAAATTTGCTAAAGATCTTGAAATTAGTTTATGCAAATTTAAACTTATTTATTACGAAAATATATATAAAAGTAATTCATACAAAGTATTACTTTAAATGATTAATAATGATAAATAGTTTAATATATATATTCATTTCAATATTCCTGTACTTCAGTTTCTAGCTAATTTTTAAATACCTTTTCTTAAAGAATGTAAGCCTCAATTTAATGAGAAATATAAAAATTTCTTTAAGATTTATAGTTATTAATTTTATTGAATTAATAAAGAAAAAGCCTATAATTATTTTAAATATCAAATTATATAACAATTTGCAAAGTTTTCTAAAGAAGCATTACTACCTCATTACAATATTAAAAAGATTTATTCTTTATAAAATTACTTATAAAAAAAACTAGAAAACTATTATTATTATATATTTACATATATGATAATATAGAAGAAAATCTATGCAAATTTGGTTTAGTGACCTAGTATAGTAGTTGGGTTGTCAGACTACTATGTAATAGATCTAGAGTTCAAATCCTACTGTCGATGAATTTGAATAATATCTAAACCTATAAGCCAAACTTATGAAAAACTCTGCTCATTTCAGAAAAGGGAGTCCTAGGAGATATGACAAAACTCTGTAAAAAATGATGTTGCATCAAGTCAATTAGATATTAGAAGTGTAATGATAATATTATACAAATAAATTTGCATTGAATATATAAGCAGGTGACCTGTATAGTAGAAATTCTGAGTTGATAAAGTAGTACAGCTTTTGATAGTTACACTGGCTAATGCTTGATCTAGAAACAAACTGTTTCAAAAGATATAGATTAGAATAGGTATAAGTAAGTCTGTATCTGTAGTAAAAATTAGCAGCACCAATTTGGCTTGGTGGCTAACTGGATTTGAGAAGATCTACCTCATGAAATATCTAGAGAAATCAATTAATATACACTGGTAGAGAGCTACAGTAAGAACTTGGGTTATTCAAATATTGACAAGGGTAACTATAATTCTTCTAAATCAAGTAAGTTTACTACAAATATAGAGAGCAGATCAAAATTTGGGATACGCTTATAAAAACTCAAAATAGTGTAATATACTGAGCTAGTAGTAGTAATACAAAACACAAAGATATACTAGTCCCTTGAAACACCAATTATATGATAGTAGAATATCTGTATTATAAAATCTATAGCTAGAAGCAACTTATATTGTAAAACATAATCTGAACTCTACTAACATATAGAAGTATCTATAAACAGAAATTAGTATACATACAACTTATCTCTGATATTACATTTAAGTGAGTTCATATCTTAGAATACTATTATTATGATAACCCAAACTGCACCAAATTAGGAGTAGCCATGAGATTATGAATGCCTCATCTAGTTACCAATTTAGAAGTTATTTATAAGGAGTATAAGAGATATGGTGAATACAGCATAGTAGTTATACTCAAAAAAAGAGGTTATAGAAATCTAAATAATACATAGTTGTAGGCTATAGACTACTCTAGTAGGTCTTGTATGAGAATAGATAGTACATATAAAATGTATTGTATATTCTAAACTTAATTTAGTAATGTAAATTAGTTTGAAATTATAATATAATAATTGTAACAGATAATTTAATTCGCAATAAACAAATTGAGTTAAGTACTCACTTTAATATCTAAAAAAAAAAAATCTATGCAAATTACTTACTTCTAAAATTGAATATAATATTGATAATATAAACAAAAACTATTTTATAGAATCTTTTAAATACTTCTCTATACTAAATGAATTGATATCTCATTAGACTTAACTTTGTTTAACAAAGATCAAACTAATAAAGCCTTATTTTAATAATTTACTCTCTTTAATTTATTTTGTATATTTGCTAATAGTTATAACAAAAAACTTTCAAATACTAATTAAGTTAATTCAAACTCTAAAAGAGAGAATTTTTTTTTTATAAAGCCTTTAAGGTATTTTTAGTAGCTGCTGCAAAAAATGAAAAAATAGTAATCTCTTTCTAGCTAAAGCAAAAAAGAAGTTTATAACTCAATCTATTAATACTTATTATCTTATTAGAGTAATTATATACTATTTAATTTAACAAATTCTAACAATTACTATCTCAGAAATTCTTATAGAATATAAAACCAAATTCTATTCTGAAGCTGAAGAATATCTTAACAACAAGTTTAAAATCTAATTTAATAATATAATTTAACTTGAAGAGTCTCTTTTCTTCAATAACTAATCTACTGAATAGCCTGAAGTAGAAATAGAAATTGATAATCTTTTTGCTAATTTAGAAGTTGTAAATAAACTTTAAAAGAAGACTTCTAATATATCAACAACTATACCAGAAACTGAAACTTTCTTTTTTTAATAAATTCTTCTATAGAATATATAAATATAGTTACTGTCTTTGAAATAATGATATTTTTTATTAATTGTAGGCTATTTTAAAGGAGAATAATAAGAGTAAACAGATAGTTAAGCCTACTTCTGTAGAAAACTAAGTTTATATTAATTAGACTTAATATATAAAATAGGTTTTATCAAACTTTATAACTATAAAAACTAGGTATATAGCAAGTGTTTCTATAGAAGATGCTAATTTAACTTCAATAACTATCTCTTTATTATATATTAAAGCAACCTATTATAATAAATTTTTAAACAAATATAATTACTCTATATTCAATTTAAATCAAACTCTTAGTTCATTTATTTAATATCTTACTAAACTTAATTACAAACTTTCTTTTAAAATTTTATTTAATTCTATACTCAAAGAAACTTATATTTATTTTAATATCCTTAATCCTCTATTACTTTATTATACCATACTCTATCTTACTAATTATTCTAAATTTCTTAATTTACCTATTAGATCTTAAGCTTTAAACAACTCTTTACTACTTAATATTACAATATATAATATAAAAAGATATAACTAATCACTAAAAAGAAAATTATAAGAGAAGTATTATCTATCTTATAACTTATATATTATGAGTTTTACTGAAACCAAAATATTAGCTCAATATACATTACTTCAGTTTTTAAATATAAAAGACTTCTTATACTTCTGAGCTAACTCTAAGATTTCTGCAGAGAGTATTTGTATTATAGTTAATAATACAATTAAACTATATATATATAATATTTATACATATCTAAGAGGAGCTATCACTATTGATTTTTTCTTTAAAAATAACTTTAAATTCCACATTATATCAGTATAACTATTAAATACAAATTTACTTATTAAACAAGTAATACAAAACAAAGCTATTTACTAAATTCAAGAAGCTCTATCTACTAATTTACTTCTTGTTATTTTTTTTTTTTTTAATTCAGCAGTCATACCATAACTTTATTTAGATTTGTTTTCTATTTGAAAACAATATTATTTAGCTATATACTATTTAATGTCTAATCTTTTAAGCTATAATTCATCTAGTTATCCTAAAGATACCTATGTATGATCTCCTATAGTAACCTTTGTCTTATGTTGAAGCAGTTTATAAAATATAAGCTGCTTCAGCATAGGAAGGATGCTACAGCCTATTATGACTAATTATAAATCCAACTAGCTATTATTCCCTCCTTTACTTCCTTAACTATGCTATCTAATTCTATTTTAAGGCTATAATTACAATTTTCCATATTCCCATCTACTCTATCATTTGTTTTTTTCCCAGCTGGTACTTTTTTCTGATTCTTCTTTCCTTTCTCTTTTCATGAGTATTTTTCTTTTTTGAGATTTTTTCTTTTTTCTCCCATGCCTCTATATCTTTGCATCAATTTTTCTATATCTCTTTATATGCAAGTTTTATCTAAATATGCCAGAAAAGGCTCTAAAATTTAATTATCATTCTTTCAGAGCTGATGATATTTTTGATTTTTTTCGTATCTTCTTTGCTAAGAATACCTCTCATCTATTCTTTCCTTTTCTGATATCTTTCTTCCTGTTCATAATGGATAGCTTGTTGTATACTTGTTAGATCCTAATTCTCTTCTTTTCTTTTGTCTTCATTGAGCTGTTTCTATGTTTCTTCTTCAATTCTTTTATATGCTAGATATGTTTTTTTATATGAGATAATATGTTCAATCATTTCTTTCTCCTTAGCACATCTTTTGCATATACTATTTTTATATAATTGTGGTTTTCTACAGTTTAAGGCTTAAACTGTTAGAAGAAGATTTTTGATGCATTTGATTTTGAACAGTCATAGGTAGTTTACTTCTGAGTTTTTGTATTACATACAGCAGCTTTTAAGGATACCTTTAAATACTTTCCAGTTTTGTTTTTAGATCCTTGCTTGGTATTCCTCATTATTTTTCTTTCTTAACTATGTCCACTCTGCTTTGTATGTTGTTTGAACTACCTTTTTAACAAAGGCTCTCAATGGAGTCTCAAGACTTAGGCCTTTCCATTCAGAAATATATTTTATACTCTTGTTACTTATGTTACTTAGTTTTATACTCTGTACTTCGTATATCCTTTCTTTTGCAAGCATGTCCACTATATCATTATATATATCACCTGAATGACTTTTGACTTTAGTGAATACTAATTGTATTGATTTACTCTTGCAAGCCTTCTTAATTACACACAGGATGTTGTTGTTCTTAGTTTTTAACTACTCATTTGACTTCTCATTTTTGAGACAATTTTTAATTGCGAGAATTGCACATATGCTATCTGTCCTTATTTCTACTCTACAACTATTAGGAACTAGTAACACCGCTACTAAACAAGCTACCAGCTCTGCACGAGTAGATGAGAACTAATTTTCTATTCTACCTTTGTAACTAAAGACTATATTATTTGCACTATCTAATTGAACTATGCTATATCCTATCCTTATTTCATCTCAAGTATTTTCTCTACTGTGTAAGCTATCTGTATAAAATACTATTTCTTTTTTTTCTTTGTTTGTCTCTAGTCTTTCTTTAAATTCTTTTCTATCTTTTGTATTCTAAATAACTTGGTTAATTAGCTCTGCTTCCCAGCTTCCTTCTGTCTTGACATGCTCTAGATTCTTGAACTCTTTATACTCTTCTACTTTGCTTTTTTGGTTTTCTTTTCCTATTTTTTCTAAGTACTTTCTATTAAATACTACTTGTGGTACATTATCTTTTTTCTGGATGAAGCTTGAGATGTTGTGAACCTCTTTTAGTACTACTCTTTGTTTTTGGTTACTTCTTTTTAATTTGTAGCCTCCCTATAAGTTTCTTGCTAAGTAAGTGCTACTTGTTAATCAAGTACCTTTTGTATATTATTGTAGTCCTCTTCTTAGATTTCTACTTCTGCAAGCTTCTTTTCTTTTCTGATAATATGACCAATTTCACTCTCTTTATTCTCTTTACCTTTTATAAATACTCATTCTTTTTTTCTTTTGTCTTGTGAAATTTCGATTTGATTTCTTGTATCTGAAATTTACTTCTTGTTATTCTAGAAAACTTTAATTTAAATACTAAATACTAAAGCTCTTACTTTGCTAAAACTAAACTACTCTTATATCTACAAAGCCAAAATATATATAATTTGGCTAACTATACCTTAACTAATTAAAATATTTGACAAAGTAGCTATTTTAGTAGTCAGATAAATTATATATAGATCTACTATTCTATTATACTATATTTTTTAAACTTTATACTTACAAATTCAGAAACTATATTGAATAGTAACTACTAAATTCTCATATTATTATAGTCTTTTTTATTTGCTTTTCAAAATAAGACAAGATATATAAACAATATTTGACAAAAAATATTTAACTATAAGTTTATAAATTCAGTATAATAGGAAAACTTTATAAACTTAGTTTTATAAATCTTAAACTAAAACAAAATACTAATAAGCTTAATTTAGATCAAATTATTAAAAAATAGCTAGTATAAAATACAAACTAATATCTCTAAGGCTATAATCTCAAATATTTTAAACAAAAAATTTAAAGCTTCTAACTTTCAATATCAATATATATCTAAAGCAACAGATTTATATTAAAACCTTAAAGCTTTAGAAAATATAATTCAAACTATTAAACAAGTTATTAGTAAAAATTTGTTTATACTAAATTATATCACAATAACAATCTAACAACTTAATATCAAGTATGAGTTTGATATTTAAACACCCCTTCTATCTCTACAATATCTAGCTAATTAGGTCAATACTACTAAACAATATTAGAAGACTTTTTACTATACTTACAACTTAAAAAACAATAAAGCAACTTATAAGCAGATTTATAAAACTCTAAACAAATATTATGAAAACTTCTAAAAAAATCTAACAAAAATAATTAATAGTATACTTAATAGATACAAAAATCTAGTTAGATTTAATAATATTAAAACTAACACTAGTTTTATTTCAGAATCTGAATCTATTAAACAAATAATTTAAAACTTTTTCTTTAACTAAATAGCTCTTTGACTAGTTAATTTTGATATTTTTAACTTTAATTAAATTACAAAATATATTGTTATAGATAGCGTAGCCTTCTTAGTACACTATAAGTAACAGTGACATAGCTATCTAGTTACTTTAAGAAGCAGTATCCAAGAAGGAAGTTTCTTTATCAAATCATAAAGACAAGTTCTACTCCACAAGAGGCAGTTCATTTAGGTTTATTCAATAACAATATATTTATTAATTATAAATATTTAGAGTCAAGTACAAGAGGAGAGGGGAAGTTGAGGTCTAAACAACTAAAGAGCAAGAGGAGGAATTCTACTTGTATTTATAACTTTTAGCAAGCATTGTGTAAGTATTGGCAAGATGTTATATAAGTGACTTGTGCAAGCGTCACTTAAGCGTTCGTGCAAGTGACAGTTAAGCATTACTATTAATAGTTTGGCACAGTAAGAGACATAGTACTCAGCATAGTTTGGCACAGTCTGGCACAGTCTTTTGGTACAGTCTGGCACAGTATTGGCACAGTATTTGGTGCAGTTTTAGCACAGTATTTGGCAAAGTATTCAGCACAGTTCAGCACAGTATTCAGCACAGTCTGGCACAGTTTTGGCATAGTATTTCTCTTATTATAGCCTATGTTTTCTCCAGATATTATATAATAACTTCAGATGTTACTTATACTATCGTGTAGCTGATATTCTTGGCTACAAAGTTACTTAAGAGTATTTTTCGCTAGGATTGCTTCTTGAGGTACTTCACTTAGAGATGAATGTTTATAACGATTTATTCTACTCTAAAATATTTATACTAAAATAATACAATATAAGAAATAACTAAATACTAATAAATGTAACTAATAATATAACTAAAATATAATAAT
>CAJVPM010001093.1:0-13296 GCA_910592325.1 Scutellospora calospora
ACTAATAGATAGTCTTGTATTATCGATATTATATTCTAAATAAAGTATAATCTTTGCTCTTTCATTAACTTTGTAACGAACTGCCACAGCGAAGTAATAATCCACTTGGACATCGTTGAGAGCTCCTCTTCCGTGTCTTATGTTAATTGTGTTGATTAAAGAAGGCTGACACTTGTAACACTACTATCAACTCAACTTCTAGGCTTATTCATAAACTATTTAAACTCACTTAAATTCTTTTTACTATTTAAAATCTCTATTAATAATATACTCATAGAAATACATATATATATTAATACTCTAAATACTCTTCTTTTTCACTATACTATATTCTCTAAATCTAATTTTACTAACTTTTTATATCTCCTAATTAAATTTAATATATACTACAATACTTCTTCTTCTATACTAACACCAATTTCTTTACTCCTACAGCAAATACAATATACTAACTAAACTTCTACTTTACCTACTAACTACTTATTATTTGACTTTATATAAAATATTGCTACTCATAATATAAGAAGCTACAATACTCTCACCAAATGGCAACTATAGGAATCATATTGTATTCAAAACAATCTCAATATAATTAGCATTACAAAAACCAAACAAGCTAATCTTCTAATAGTTAAATTTTTTAATATATTCTAATTCAAATACTTCTAGTCAAACTCTTCAACTTTTAAGAAAAAAATAGGTATAATGATCAGAAATTATTTATAGCCCTATATTTATAATATACTCTACTATTTCAGTTGAGCAGTTGCTCTAGACTTTTATTTTAAAAATGATCACAAATTCAGAATTATTTTAGTATATTTCTCTTCTTTTGATTTAAATATATGAAATCTTATACAAAATAAAGTTATCTCATGGATTCAACAGGCTCAATCTCTAAATCTCTACATAATTATTCTTGATAACTTCAAAAGTTGAAATTCTCTTATCATCAAAATTTAATTAATCTCTTATCTTCATAGCTTTAACATATATGATCTTGCTAGTCATACCAATAATCTTAGCTATACCTGATCTAATAGTAGCTTCAATAGCAGAATTAACTATATCTGAACTTAAAACTCACTAATTCCTTATTTTAATAACTTCTAACTTGACTTCTCTTTATCTTCTACAAATAGTAATCATATAATACTTATCTTAACTTAGTCCTTTTCTACTATTTTTAATTCTATAAATTGAAGAGTAATAGCGATAGTAGCTTATTTGAATTATACATGTATTACATAATGATCATTATATATATTTTATATGTGTTATATGACTTCTTATTTTGTTATATTTGTTTATACTGTATAAATAATATAAATATTATACGTAATATAATTTATATTGATTATAGTAATATTTATATATAGATGATTATCACCTGTGGTGTAAATTAGAAATATTCTTTTAATTCAACATATCACAAATTCTATACTAAATATCAAATATTTGATTACAAACAAATAAATAGAGAGAAATAAGAAGAATTCTTTAATCAAGTTGACTATAATCTTTACTCATATAGTATTTTAACTCAAGCTCTAGTTGATAACTCTCTAGAAACAATCTGGTACAAAATCTTAATAAAAATTACTTAAGCTACCTTATAACATATCTCTAACAAAAAATATACTGTATACAACTTTTTTCATACTTTTACTTCTATAGCAACCTCACTTCATAATAATCTAAAAACAATTAGAAACCTGATAAAACAAACACAAAATTCTGTTAAAAACTATACAAACTTATACTCTAATACTAAACAATTATCTCCAAACTTAACAACAAACATAACTTTGAAATTACCTACACTTCTACTTCTTCTACTCTACTTTCTAATTAGATTACTCATACTAAATCTTATTAGAAAATACTCTTTCATGTATGCAATCTCAAAAATACTAAATACTAAACAAATATATCAACAACTCAATCAATACTCATTGCAAAAATCTAACTAAACAACTAACTAAAATGATTAACAGTATTTTGAACTGATATACAGATCATATATATTTTGATAATATTAAAATACTAACTAACCTAATTACTAATCTACTACTCATCAAAAACTATATCAAATCTTACTTTGAAAACTTGACTTCACACAAATCCTACAACTCTCAAATCTTTAATGAATATTAGACTAATGCTTATTCACTCCTCTAACAGGTTAACACTGAATAGTATAACTCTACTTTTACAGAAATTACTCTTGATAAAATCAACTTAACTATTTAACAACTTCTTAACAAAAAAGCTTATAGCCTATTAGGTATTAGCTATGAGATGCTCAAGCATATTAGTTATAATACTATCTCTGTTATCACCCTTTTATTCAACAAATGTATAACTACTCAATCTATTTCTATATAATAGAAACAGAACTATAAATACTTTATCTTAAAAAAAACAAACTTTAATAGCAATTTGAATAATACAAACCTATCAGTTTAGTAGAATATATCAAAAACTTTACACCAAAATCCTAATAAACTATCTAACTAAGTCTTCTCTACTTATCCTATTCTCAACCTTTATAACTATATTGTACACTTTAACAATAGCACTAATACTCCAATATATATCCTCAACAATTTTATTAAAGATGCTTCTGTTTACAAAAAACCTCTCTGTATTCTGTCTCAAGATATATGCAAAGTATATAACTCTATTAACTCTGATCTTTTCCTTAAATCACTACTCAGAATTCAAATGCCAACTCAACTTATTAATATATTTACTAATCTTCTCACTAATCACAACAATCAGATCATTACTAACTTCAGTCTAACTTTATCATACACTGTCTATGATAGCATTAATCAAGATAAAACTATTGTTCTGCTTTTCTAGAGAATCTACTCTAACCTACTTATTAACCAAATCTCATCATCATACTCTGAATACACTATCTCTACTTCTTACCTTCTCTTAATATTCTCTTTCTTCTTTCAAAATATTCAAACCAATAATTCTGTTTTTGCTTATATAGATAACACTCACTGGATTACTAATTCTAAAGATTAATTTAAACAGATCATAAAAACTACTAGCTCATTCTATTAAATAGTAAATATAACTATAAATCTACACAAATCTATTTTAATTTTTAACTTTTTATTAACTATTTCTATAACTAATATGAACTTCTAAATCTATACATAGCTTAAAAAACTCTATTCAAATTCCTTTGATATTAGTTCTCTTTTACTAGCAGTTACTCATCCCAAACTAAACCAATCTCTAATGAGGTTACTAGAGTAGTTGGCAAGACTATTTTAATTCTTGCTTGCCTTGTTAAATATTCAACAGTATACCAATATAATAGGCAAATAATAGCAAGATAACAAGCTTTTTAATTATAAAATTTTAATAATTTATAAATTTAACTTTATATAAAGTTTAATTTAGGTTAGCTTTTTTAAATAATATTTATACAAGTATTATTAAAAAAAAATAGTTATATTGTTAGCTTTTAATTTATTTAAGATATATTAGTTTAATTTAAAATTAAATTGAGACTACTATAAATTACTATTTTTAGTAACAAATAGATTTATTTATTATATGTATATATATAATAATTGTTTAACTAATAAAAAAAAATTAAAAAAAGAATATATAAACAAAAATAGATTTTTACAACTCTCTCCATAGATCATTTGGCCCAATTTTGAAGCTAAGAAAAAAACACAGAAAACTCCTAAACCAGACTAAGAAACTAGCAAAACTACTATAAAGAAAAAGATTCTAGACAAAAAATATGACTAGACATAACTCCTAAAGGAAAAAATAAGCTCTATTCTTTCAAAGTTTTAGAAGAAAAACTCTCTTCACAACAAAAATTTCAGTTTTTTTTGTTACTTTCTGGAGAATAGCTTAACCCCAGAATTTTTGTTTATCTAGATTATACAAGAAGTTTAACATAGAATTACCAAAACAAGAATTAAGTCATGTAAACTAGTTATGTGCAATAAGGATAAACAAAACAAAGTTCGAATCATATATGAGAAAAATGCTAAACCAAAACTGGACAACTGCTGGAGTTTTTCATTTTGTCCTATATAAAACATCAGATTTTGTGCTAGAAAGATCATCAAACAGAAAAAATTGATAAATCTACTACAAATAAGATATGGCATTTAGAAAATTCTGAAAGATTACTAAATAAAATAGCTGAGATTTATGGTGAATAGATGATACATAATGGGAGCAACTCTGTTAAAGGCTTGGCAATACATTTAGATAAAATGATTACAAAAGTAATGCATATAGATAGCAAAACAGTAGCTGTAGCAAGAAAATGGAGGAAAATAATAAAAAGAGTAGCAATCGCAGATGGAATAGATAAGGTAGAACAGATTATAAACTAAGAAGAAATCCTATCCCAAACACAACCAATAGAACTTACAGAAGAATTAAAGGAAATAGAAATAGCAACAGATACCAAAACTCAGCATTCTATGGGAGAACTATTCAGTAAAAAGATTATAAAAATAGAAATAGACATGAGTAAAGATAACACAGAAATAGAAGTCAACAAAAGCAATTACAAATTTCAAAATACTGATGTAACAGAAGACTTACTAAAAATAAAACCAGAAAGCATAGTGCTAGAAGAGAAATTTAAAAGATTAGACAATGAACTAAAAATGCAACTAGGTAAAGTTACTCTTGAAGAAAGTATCTGGATCTCAAAAAATGAAAAATGCAAACAAAAAATAGAGACTAAAGCAAGAGTCATATCAGCAAATGTAACTGGAAAAGATGCATATCAAAGAGAAAGAACTCTAAGATGGCTGCTAAAAAACAACACACATATTAAAGAAATCTCTGAAAGGTTTGCAAGAGGAAATCACTAGTGTATAATTACCTTTGACTACGAAAAAGGATTTAATGAAGCTCAAGCAGAACTAAGCAATAAAAAGGAAGAGCACAAATGACTAAATCTCACTTTAGAAAACCTTCTAGATACAGAAAATAGCAAAAACCAAACCTAAGAATACTAACAGACTAAAGTTATAAAGAAAGATACTAAAAGTAGAGAAGAAATTAAGAGAAAAGCCGAAGAAGAATTAAAGAAAATCTTTGAGCAAAGAAGTTTAAGGAAAGATCTAGATGCAAACAATAAAATTAAACAAAACAAGACAAAGAGAAAAGATCAACTCAAAGAGCAAAAAAATGCTAACATATTATAGGACCTACCTCTCACAGTTAGTCAATCTGAAGTATTCAAAGCTACAAGATACTTAGGTAGAGTTGACCACATAGAAATGATTAATAAAGATCACTACAAGCCCAGAGTAAAGATTTTCTTTGTCAAAAGAAAGTTCAAAAGTCAGGAAGAAATACCCTGAGTAATTCCTATCAATAATGATATACTAGTAAGAGTGACTCCTGGGTGCAACAGAACAGATATTCTAGAGGAGAGAAAACAATATACACTAAAACTACATAACATTTCTAAGAATGTGAATGAGATACTTGTACTTAGACAAATAAGATATACAAATGACAAATGAGTACATGTATTTCAAAACACAAATGATAACAACAAAAGCAATGCAATAGTAACTTTTCAAAGCAATAAAGATATGTTGAAAGCCAAAAAATATAGCATTACATACTATAATACCAAATTTTATTAGGAGACTGATATATACAAAAAACACAGAGAAACATAACATAACAGTTTCCTTTCAACAGATCCTCAAGAAAACAGATAGAAAAAAGATATCAGATTAAAACCCACTATGGATAAAGAAAAGTTATGCAACAGCGCCTTTCCCAGAAATGAAGATACCTACGAAAGTGCTTTCTCTTCAAAAAAGAGAAAGGAAATACGTGAAGAAAAAAGAAGAGAATCTAATATCAGTTCTTCAAGTAAACAAACCACACACACAGTCTAGAGACAAGTTCAGAAAACTCTATAGATTACATGCTATAATTAATTAGAGGTCTTAAAGACAAGATTAGTAGCATAGAATAGGAGGCCTCCTAATACTCCTAAAAGACACCCAAGTTGAACTAAAGAAAAAGAACAGCAGAGCAGACTGTTTTTGAAAAGAAGAAAGGAGTAGTATAGGAGATACAAGAGAGGAAGAAAAAACACAAAATACAATACATGACTATCTTATACTCAAAATAGCTACACATAATATCAATAGAATAAAAGAAAGTTTCACTAAACTAAAGTTACTACTAGAATAAGCAATATACAAAAATTTAGATATAATAGGAATTAACGAAACTAACACTATGGAGAGGCAAAACAAATTCAGTATAAAAAGACATAAAGAATTCTTTGAAGTTTGAACAGACTCAGAAGAAAATAAAAAAAAAGATCTAGAGTAGGTATAATAATTAACAACAAATGGGAGAAACACCTGAGCAAAGTAAAAAGAGTGGGTGCATATTATATAGAAGCACTCTTTATTTTCAAAAAACAAAAGTTATTAATCATATCATTATATATACCACATAACAAGAAAGATATTAGAAGAGAAATTCAAAATCAAGTAATCAGAAGATGCAACGAGTGCTCTAGAAAAAGCATAAAAGTTATAGTTTTAGACAATTTTAGTGATATAAGAAATAGAGAACTAGACCAAGTTAGAAAAGAATCCAAACGTTTCTCTAAGCGACTACTACTAGTATAGTTTAAAAATTCTAGTATGATAGATTCATTCAGATATCTACACCCATATGTTAAGAAATTTACAAGATTAAACAGCATTGTAAATTCTAGAATAAACTACATAAGGGTATCTAGAGAGCTTGGACAAGGCCTAGTATACTGCGATATTATAGAAGCAGACACTATAACAGGCAGTGATTATTCTATAGTAGTCACAACTCTATCTACAGGTATTACAAACAAGTTCAAATCTCTAGTATATAGCAAAAGGCTCAAAGGTAAACAATGAATATATCAACTTAAAAAGACAAAAGAAGAAAATTGGAAAGAGTATAGAACTAAGCTAGATAACATACTCAAAAAGAAAACAAAAATCACAGATACAAGAAATAATATGTAAAAGATAGCATTACAAGACATAGATGAGCTATAGGATATAATAGTATCGTATATTACCAAATATGCAAAATCATCACCTCCAAACAAAAAAATAGTAGAAAGAAACTTAAAAGCTACCAAAACTAAAGAAAGTGATAAAATAAAAAAAGACGTAAAGAAAATTGGAATGTTCTGTTAATCTTGCACAAAAAAACTAGGCTAACTAATAAGTTCTACTAACAAGTTTTTAGTAAATTACTCAATACTAAAAATAAATAACAGATACGGAACAAAAATTGAAGTAATCACAGACGAAAACTAGATGAAAGAAATGCTAAAAATGTTTAAGAGCTAGTGGAGAATCCTAAATATCAAACTGCAACAAGAAAGAAGAAAAGAAGACCTTGAGAAAGTAAACATCGCAGTAAACTAACAATGTGAAGCAATTCAAGGAGAGCTTAAACATATGCTAGATAGTCTTTTGGAAAGGTCCTCCAAACGAATAATTTTAAACAGAATAGTAAAAGAGAACAACTCAGACATAATATTAATAAATCAAGAGAAAGAAGTTCTAGAAGAAGTACAAAGTTACTTTAGCAAGCAATTTCAGAAGAGAAATACCCTACATAATGAGATGTCTAAGAAATAAAAAGAAATTTGTAGACTATCTGACAGCATAAATGAGGATATATATGTAGGTTTAAATGAAGAAGTCTCTACAGAAGAATGGGCTAAAGTATTAAAAAAGACCAAACTCAAATCAGTATTAGGTATATCAAGAATAAGCTACTCCCTGATTTAAAAAGTAGAACCTATAGCACAAAAAGTCTTTTAACATCTCACAAGTTTATGTATTAAAAAAGGAGAAATCCCATACAAATAGAAGCTTAGCAAACTATATCTAATTCCCAAAGGTGAGAATTGGAACTATAATTTGTCAAACGAATGACCAATTATATTATTAAAAACTTTTCGCAAAATAGTAGTTAGAATTCTGACATATAGGCTAAATAAAACCTTAGTAAAGCATAATATCTTATAAGGATCTAACTACGCTGGTCTCCCAAGAGACAGCACTGCAAGTTCTATACATATCTTAAACAGTATAATTGAGGATGCAAGACAAAAAAATAATGAGCTCTAGATTCTCTTCCAAGATATGCATAAAGCTTTCGACTCTGTTAGTCTAGAAATGCTAAAAAAAGCTCTCAAAAGAATAAAATTACCAGAAGTAGTAATAAATTTTATTCTAAACTTATTCAAAAAACAAAAGATTAAAGTAGTCACTAGTTATGGTCTTACAAATAAATTTGAAGCAGAAGATAGTATAGATCAAAGAGAAGTAATCTCTCCACTAGTTTGGCGCATCTTTTATGACCCTTTACTCTATGCAGTTCAAAAAACAAAAGATTTAGGGTACAAGATGACAATGGAATAGTCTACAGATTTGATTTATAATAGCTATAAGGAAATATCACATCAGCAAGCTGTCCTCGTATATGTAAATGATATGACATGGATAGCAAGATCTAAGAGAGAGCTACAGAAAATAGTAAATATTGCTAATAAATTTTATACTTTAAATGATATTGAAATCAATAGCAAGAAATAAGAGCTAGTAGTTCTCAATGCTAACTAAAAAGAGAAATCAAATCAAAATTTATACTCAATTAAACTAGATAAAAAAGGAGACAAAGTATTTGCAAAAAAAGATTCTAGTACATATAGACATCTAGGGGTTTGGATTACAAGCAAAGATAATCAAAATGTAGCTATAATATTATACAAAACAAAGTTAGTAGAATATGCAGAGCTATAAAATGGAAAAAAGTATCTGCTAGTCAATTAATATACCTAAACAATAGCGTATTATTGCCAAGTATAGAATATAGACTTCAAACAACTTTTCTAACAAAAGCTATTTGTGACAAAATCCAGAGACTAATATAGATTTTGATCAAAAACAAGTTAAAATTGGCTAGCACTATAGCAAATGCTATTTGTAGCCATATTGGTTTCCTCGAACTCAGATTTATCTAGCAAAATTAGTTAGCACACCAATTCACTGAACTATCAATACATCTAAACAATAAAGACTTACTAGGTATAGTTACAAGATTAAGATTAAAAGAAGAGCAGTTACAAAGCAAAAGTTTAAAGTGCCTAACGAACAGAGAATACAAATTTAATAGAAACATACCTAAATATAATCTAACACTCAAAGTACTGCATGAGTCTGCTAAATTAGATCTTCGAATCAATAAACTCACAGAAGATGCAGATAATTTAGATGAAAGAGGAATAGAAATTTATAGCTTACTAGACAAGAAGGATACACAGTCCTTTGCTACTACAGATAGACTGAATCTTTTCAATATAGAGCAATTAATCAATAGTTCAGGAAAGTATATGCTAACTTAGCAACAAATTAAACATATAAGATCATTACAAAAGAAAGGATGTACACCAAGTTGGTATCTGAACCTTGAACAAAAAATACTTAAAATAGGCAAAAGCAGAGAAGTAAAAGATACATTCAAAATTGAGAGTACAAACAAAAAAGCAATAAAAATTAGACTAGCAAGAATATCTCAGGATAGAAGGAAAAAAGAATGGTTCCTCTTTACAAAGAATAACGAAATACAACTAGGCAAAGTCATAAGAAAATCTAAGAAAGTTGTAGTAGCTGAATATTGGCAACAGAATCTAGAACAGGAATCTAAGCGTAAATTCTTTATTAGATGCAAAAAATGTAGGAACTCTAATAACAATATCTGTAAAATTAGTATAAAACTCAATAAATGGTATCAAATAGCAGATATAATGAAAGAAGAGGAAAGTATCATACTAAAGGTACCTATCTCAGTATATATAGAAGAAAAGGATATAGTAGATATATCTAAACAGGAACAAGAAGTCAGAGTAGAAATCATAGCAGCAACTCTCGAAAATGCAATTATAGAAGAAAGTATAAGAGATCCTGAGATTAAAAAAAACTTAACAAACTTAAGTAGTAGATTAAAAGGAAGAGAAACAGTAGAGTTTTTTACAGACAGAGCAATGATTAGGAAGGAGGAGTGAAAAAACAAAATAGGGATTGGATGGATAGCAAAAACTGAGAATAGATTAGATAATAGTATTAGTTTTAATTGTAACATAGAAAATTAGCCCTCCTCAATATATGCTGAATTAGGTGCAATTTGGACCACTCTACTAACAATACCTTTTGAAACCCAAGTTCATATATTTACAGATAGCAAAGTCGCAATAGAAGCTATCAAAAAATACAATAATATCAACAAACTAAGAGACTATTTCAAGATCAAAAACAGAAGCCTGTTAAGCTAAATAAAAAGTTGTTGCAAAGCCAAAGGTCTAAATCTAAGACTCCACAAGGTTAAAGGTCACAGCAGCAATACAGGCAATGACTTAGCTGACAGACTTGCAAAAAAGAACCTGAGTTCAAGGAATACTCTAAGTATACCAAAGGCTGAGTTAGCAAACATCAATTACACTACTGAATAGAAAGGCCAAAGCATAGATAGCTTATTAAGATCTTTCGTAAATATTATCTTTATAGCATACTACAAAACAGAATAGTCAAGACTAAGCAAAATAGCAGATATCCTAGAGCAAAATTACGAGAACCCTAGAAATGAAAAATTAATTTGAAACAATATATAGCAGATCCTAAAGAAGCTACAAGGCAAAAAGTGTATAAGTTTAAAAAAGAGCAAAGTACTAATATTCCGAATAAAGTGCATAAACTATCTACTGCTAATAAAAGACATATGTTTTCAAAAAAATCTAAAACTATACAAAAACCAAAGATGCATTGTGTACCTCCGAAAGGATGAAAATTTATACCACATCGCAGAATGCAAACTATATCAAAGAATATGGAGAAACCTAGAAGAGGAAGCGATTTAACTGTCTGGACTTGAAGTCTTATCACAGCATGATATCTTCATAAACTCCAATTCACTTAAAGAAGCAATCTTTAGAAATCAACAGAATACTAACCTCAAGAATAGAAAACTACTACTAAGAAATTTTATGAATACTAAGCAACAAAGAGAAGTTATGAAACTAACTAGCTCAAAAAGAAAAGCAAGTTTAATCTTAGTAGAGTTTATTGAATAGTTTTGAAATTGCTTTTATGAATGATTATGGAAGTTCTGCTATGAGATAATGGATGATTGGAAAAAGGAAAATAACATCTCAGGAAAAGCAAAAATGAAAAAATGAAAAAAGAAGTACCTGAAGTCAAATAAAAAAAATATTATACCTATGGATATACTTAAAGAAACTTAGAAAGAAAAAAAACAAGCATCTAGGAAGAATCGAGTAAAAAAATTGATCAATAAGTTTTTTTTTAGTATGAAAGAAGAGTGGTTAAAATTCAAAACAAAATAGGAGATCTTTATATAGGCTGTTAGCAGCCTCTCAGTGATTAGTAATTAGTAAGATGAAAACAGCTTAACATTTCTATGAGAAAAAATGTTGCTGTAGCAGATTACACCTGAGTACTAAAAGGTAGCTGAGTAAGTTCAGATTAATTAAAGAAGGGTATTTTAATATAGTTTATATAGTAATTTACTTTATAGCTTTTATAAGTTTTTCTTTAATAAAATGACAGGCAAGATCGCCTAAGTTAAAAAAAAAAAAAAAAAAAAGAATATATAAATACAAAGTAATAAATTTTTGTTATATTAATAATCATCTATAATTATATTTATGTCTCAGTTACTACTATTATTTTCTTTATTAATAGCAAAACTTTCATCTATAAAATTATTTTGTATAGTTTGATTATTTTAAAATAGGATCATCAATATCAACTAATTGCTCAATTACAAACTTTGGTACCAAATTTGTAAATACTTCAAGTTCATTTTGTTCTTCTTCAAAAAATTTTCTAATTCATATTTTAATTCTATAGAATTTAAAGAATCATTAATATTATTATTCTAATTATTAATATCAAAATTTTCTTCTAATTTTAAATCTTTAATATTTATTTTATTATCTTGTTTTGAATTTTTTACTTTAATTTCACTATTTTTATTTTGTTTTAATCAAGTTTTAACTTGACCTATAACTTTTAATATACTAGTTTTTATATTATTCCAGTATTTTGTATTATGATATCTAATAGTTGAAAAACATCTTTTAGTTTCTGCAGTATGAGGAACAAGAGCAAAAATACACTTAACAAATATAACAAGAGTAGCATATTTTGGACTTAAAATATGTTTTCAATATATATGTAGATTATCTATTAAAATTTCTTTATCTAAACTAAAGTCTTCAATAAAATTTAAATAATTAGCTAATCTATTTTTAATATCTAATACTGATTATTTATTCTAATTCTAATTTTTTACTAGTTTAATTGCAGTATTTTGTATATTCTATAATATTTTTTTAAAATTGCAAGTTTTCAAGTTTTAGAATAACAAAATAATACCAGTGTATAAAGATTTAGATCAAGTTCTATAATTTGGTTATTATAAACTTAGCACATATAAAGCTTAAGATTATTATAATTATCAATATTATTAAATAAGGAAATTAAATTTTTTCCTAAATAAATTAAAGATAAATATGCATCTGCTAATATTATATTTGCAAATTCTAAATTTTTTATAGTATTATTAACTAGTTTTAATATTTTCATTATAATTTCATTATTTTTCTAATAATTTCTATTCTCAATAATTTGAATTATTTCATGATCTAATTCAATCTTTAGTTGTATAGCATCATTATGATTAAGAAGTTAATAAAATCTGAATTTATAAAGAAATATTGATTTTATATTATTATATGCAGAATATCAGTGAATACTAAACTATATTGCTAATTCATACTTAATATTTACTTGTTATTAATACCAATTTTTAAATGTTTAGACCAAATATGTGATCTTTTAAAAAAGATATTAATTTATTATTTTTTGTTATAATTTCTCTAGCAGTAGGATGTGAAAGAATTCTTTTGCATATAAAATTTATTAAGTGTATATACATTTGAGACCAGTAATCTAAATATATCCTATTAAAAAAAAATTTAAATTAAAAAATTATATAATATTAATTTTAAAATTAAATAATTTAAATTTACCTTTTTGATATAATTCTACGATACTTTTTCATTACATTTGAACAATCAGTTACAATCTAATTTTTTTTTTTTTTTTTTTTTTTTTTTTTTTTTTATAATGCCAAAGTAGAAACTTTATTAATTGAAATTATAGAATTAAG
>CAJVPM010001094.1:0-13294 GCA_910592325.1 Scutellospora calospora
CTTCATATATCTTTAATTGTTGCCTCTTTCATAATTGCAAATTACCCTAAATCTTCTTTGTTAAGTTTTGTAAAAACGCTCTAAAGACTTTGACAAAATACAGTAACAAGGATATTACATGAAGTATTTACTGTTATTAGTCTCTCTAGTTAGTTGGTCTTGTTAAAGAAGTCAAACCAATATAACAATACAAAACAAATCTAGAAGAGTCATTTAAGAAGAAACACACTAATAGTACTCAGGATTTTTCAATAGAAGAATTCTTCAATCAAAGTTGCTTAGATAAGCTCTGGGATATTATATTAGATAATATCCTAAAAAGTGCATATAAGTCTCTACTAAGTAAGAAAGTATATATAGATATACTCCTATTTGAGGACCATAATGTCAGTAGCAAAATTCGTAAAGATCTAAGAGTAGTCAACAAAATGTGTCATACATGCTTAAAAGAACAGAAAAAGCCTATTGAAATAGAAACTAAAGCTCAATAGTCAACTCTAATATGCAGAATTAATGAGAGACTAGACACAGTAATAGAAGAATTATCAAAAGATTTATAGACAAGTAAAAAAGGTAAAGACCTTAAAGTATAGTAGAAAGTTATTCATACCAAAGCATAGTATAAAAGGAAAAAAGAAGATAATATTAGTATTAGCAAAGCAGTAGATAACAGATATGCTGCAATCTAAGAAGAACTTAAGCATATGTTAAGTAGTCTTCTAAAAAGATCATCAAACAAAATCAAGCTTGATAGAGTTATGATAGAAAATGAGCCAAATATCTCTTTACTAACTGAAGAAAAAGAGGTTCAGAATGAAGTTAGAGCTCATTTTATTAAGCAGTTTTGTAAATAAAAAGTGAATCTAAGTAATTTAACAGATAGATGGAATAAAGAATATAAACCCTTGAAAGAGATTGATGAGGATATATAAAGTCCTTGAATAAAGCAATTTCAATACAAGAGTAGCAAGAAGTACTCAGAGATATTAAATCCAAATTAGCATCAAGCTCCTCTAGAATTAGCTATCCACTAATAAAAAGAGTAGGCAGTATAGGACAAAGAATCTTCTTAGTGTTAGCAAATAGATACATTAAGGAAGAGAACATATCAGTAAAATAGAAGATTAGCTAATTATCTAAAGAAGAAGATTAGAACTACAACTTCTCAAATATTAGACCTATTGTATTACTTGAAGCATTCTGAAAAGTAGTAGTACAAGTAGTTAATAAGAGACTTAACAAAGTACTAACTAAGTTTAGTATACTAAAAGAGCCAAATTTTGCAGGCTTAATGGGTTGTAGCACAAGTAGTCCAATTCATATTATGAACAATCTTATCGAAGAGGCTAGAGAAAAAAATAAAGAAATATGAATACTCTTCCAAGACATAAAGAAAGCATTTGATTTGGTCAGCCTCATTACGCTCAAAAAAGTACTTAAGAGAATCAAAATTCTAGACAACACTACTAAATTTTTGCTAAGCCTTTTCCATGCAAGAGAAATAAAAGTTATAACTAGCTATGGTTTAATGCAAAGGTTTTTAGCAGAGGATGGTCTGAACTAGGATAAGGTAGTATCTCTTTTGCTCTAGCATATTTTTTATAACTTTTTATTCTGCGCAATTCAGAATAAGGAAAAGCTTGGCTATGAAATGAGTTTAGAATGACCAATAAATCTGAGCTATAACAAAACTCAAAAACATAGTAGGAGACAAGATGTACTAGCATATGCAGATGATACAATTTGGATTGCAAAATCAAAGAAAGAGCTATTAGAAATTATTAGAATATCAAATAAGTTCTATAATCTAAACAATATTGAGATCAATAGAAAAAAATCAGAACTCCTAGTAATTAATCATAAGCAAACTAGAAGAAACAATAACTCAGATTTTGCAGTAAAAGTCAGCAAAAACAAAGATATCGTATATGCAAAAAGGGGTGTAGAAGCTATTAGATATTTAGGAGGCTGGATATCTAAGAAAAGAAGTAGTAAGTGCAACGTTAAAATCATCACAAGAGAAGTAGCTAAGATATGCAAAGCAATCCTTTTTAAAAGAGTATCAGTAAGTCAGCTTACATATTTAAACAATAACGTCTTACTTCCTAGTATTGAATATAAACTGCAAGCTCAATCCTATTGAAAGCAAAATATGATCAAATTTAGAGACCAATTTGGTTACTAATCAAAAACAAACTTGAGTTTGCAAAGTCAGCTGCTAATAGCATCTGTAGTCACATGAGTATGTTAAGGCTTAGATCTATTTGGCAAAATCAAATAGTACATCATTATACTGAACTGACAATATGACTAAACCAAGATGAAGGAATAGGTATTACAATGCAGCTTAGACTAAAAGATGCTAAACTAAAATGCAAGTCTAAATTCAACCTGCTTGATGAAAGATACAATTTTAAAATAAACAAGATGAAAAACAATTTGTCATATAATATAATTAGTAATATAGCAAAGCTTGGCTTTAGATTTCAAGAGACACTGAGAAATACAAACAACTTAGAGATAGATAGATTAGAAATAAATGAGCTACTAGAAGGCAAACTACTGAATGAGTTTATAGAAAGCAAAAGTCTAAACTTATTCACAGTAAACTAGCTTCTAGAAAAAAAAGGCAAATGTATGCTCTAATGGCAACAGATTAAATTTCTAAGAAAAGGCAAAATGAGAGGTCGAAAGCCAAACTGGTTCAAAGAATTAGAAATAAAGATTATAAGAGATAGTTTATCAAGAGAAGTTCTAAAGGACTTTCAAACACAAGATACAAATTGGGCTGCATTTAAAGTAGGAAAGCATAGCATAAGTACAGACAAGAGAAAGAAAGAATATGTTTTAATAAATAGAAGCCATATTATGTTAATAGAAAAAATATTAAAGAGGACAAAAGAAAAACTTGTGCTAGCATACTAGAAAGTAGACGAGAATAGTGATAATTTGCAAACAAGACTATATCAGTATGAAGAATATAGTCTAGGTCACAAAAATAATACAGAATATATTATTACAGAAAATACAAACAAATGATATTAGTCTTTAAGTAGAGTTGCAAAGAGAAATGAAGGTTTAGTAAAGACAAAGGTTCTACTATCATCTTTCCTAAGATATGCTTTTGATGAGGTAATAGAGTATAACAATATACAAGATAGTATACAAATCAGAATAGTAAACTTAGAAAAAGCGATAATACAAAGAGTAATAGGTGAAAAAAGCATTCAGATAGAGCTTATAGATATTGCAAGGAAAATTAAGGGAAAGAAGGAGATAAATATTTATACAGATAGTTCATTAGTAAATAGGGAGTCAGATAGTCTAGATTATAGTAAAATAGGAATAGGATGAGTAATAGCAGATGAAGGAACAGATATCCCTAATAGTATTAGTTTTAGTAGTAGTTTAGTAGACTGACTCTTATCAATATATGCTAAACTTGATACAATTTGGACAGTAGCTCTAGTAATACTTTGTAACTCAGTTCTAAACATTTTCATAGATAGCAAAGCAGCTATAGAAAGTTTGCAAGGTAAAAGGTCAGCAAGTACTGTACGTGAAGTTTTTAAAATTAAGAATCATAGTTTGATACAACAAATTAAGGATTGCTGCAAAGCAAAATATATCAGCCTCAATTTAATGAAAGTTAAAGGACATAATAATAACTCTTGGAATGATAGAGCAGATGTTTTAGCAAAAAAAGTCTGAGTTCAAATGCATATATCATAGCTAAAGATATGAATACAGATAATTTAAATATCCTTCCTAAATAGGAGGATAAGCTTATAGACTGCTTAATTAGATCTTTTGTAAATATCACAATAGCAATTACATATGAAACAGAATGAGCAGAGCTTAGTAGTTCAAAGGATTTAATACACATCAAACTAGAAAGTAATAGTAGTAAAGACATCAACTGGAAAAGCCTATGGAGTATACTCAAAAACTATCAAGGCAGAAAATGCACTAGTCTAAAAAGAAGCAAAGCACTAATGTTTAGAATAAAATGTCTAAATAAGCTATTACTAACATGTGATATTTGCTTTTAAAGAAGACCAGATCTTTACAAAAGAGAAACATGTATAGCATGCTGTGTAACTAAAGAAATATTTAGTCATCTAGCAGAATGTATTGTTTATCAAGGGATTTGGAACTGCATAGAAATGATAATTATAGAAAAGGTTAGATACAAGATCTTAGATAAGTAGAATATATTGATAATGAGTGAAGACTTAGCTAAGATCTTTTTAGAAGTTGCACTAGAAGAAAAAGTTCTAAGAAGAAAGTTACATCTTCATGATATAACTAACAAAAAATGAATCAAAGAATTAAAAGACTTCTTGATATCTAGTTCCAAAGCAAATCATACAGTAAACTAGTTTATAGACTTTTTTTAGTTCAATTTCTATGAAAGACTATAGAAATTTTACTGTGAAGTTATGACAGACTAGAAGAAAGAAAAAGGAATTAATCTTCACATGAAAAAGAGAAAACTAAGTAAAGAAGAAAGAAGGAGTATAGAAAATAATGAAAATATCTAAGTCTCAAATTCACAGAAAAAAGAAACATTATCAGATAAAGAGAAAAGAATACTTAAGGCAGCAAATAACAAAGTTAAAAATTAGATTCAAAAAGAGGAGTATGAGAAATAGTTGAAATTTAAAAACAAGTAACTAGATGTTTTTGATATAGCTAGTAGTAGCCTTCTTTTGATTAGAACTAAGTTTGCATACTTCAATATGCATTTGGTTCTAAGAAAAAAATTTGCTGCTACAGCAGATTGTATTTAGGCACCAAGTAAACAGCTGAGTGAGTCTGGAATTGCAAAAAAGAGATAGTTTTAAAATTAGTTTAGTCTTAATTTTATATATTTGTTATAGTACTTATTTAGTATATCTCTTAATAAAATGAAAAGCAAGATCACCTAAGTTAAAAAAAAATATATATATAGCTTTTTTTTAATAATAATTAAAAACAATTATCTAACTTTATTACTTTTCAACTCAGTTATCAAAAGCTTTTCAAATCAAATATTTGTTAAATAAACTTATATCATTATTATATTTTTATATATAATAACTATATCTCTTGAAACAACTAAAAAAACTTTTAATACTAGCTTTTTTGTTCTAACAATTAATCTATATAGATTCTAATACTTTAAACAATTTAAAACTTTTTTTATAAATTCAAACAATTCAAGATTTATATAACTACTAACTGTTTATTTATTTCTTTAATACTAACAACTTTTTTAAAATATTCTAATAATTAAAATTATTCTCTAAAAATTTATACTTTTCTCTCTTATCAAACAATTATTATATATATTAATATATATAAAATAGTTTTTAAACTTATTACTTAATTCTTTTTTAAACTTTCTAATAATATCTATAAACAAATTTGAATACTTTATTGACTAAATTAGCTGAATAAAAAACTTTAAATAATATTTCTAATTGATTTCAAAAAACTACATATTCATAATATCTACTATATTTAAATTATTTTAAAATATACATGTTTATATAGCCAATCTAACCAACTATATAATAATAACAATATATATTCTTGTCTTAAACTAGTATAATATAAAATTAATATCTAGTCTACTTTGTAAGCTAAATACAGTTACCTATCTAATACTATTATAAATATTTAAATCTAAATGAATTTTTAACTACTTTAGTAGATTTAGATTACAGATAAATTAAATAGTTTACTATTTATAGTCTGAGTTTTAATTTTTGTAAACAAATTTGTAAATTTTGAGAAACTCTTTGTAGAATTTTATAAAAATTTTAATAAAGATAAAAACAAAACTTTACCTTAATATTAAAATATATATATATATAAGTTTGTTACTATAAAAAAGAAAAAATTAACAAATTTATTAAAATCTATTTTTTTGTATAAATTAATTTAAAATAAGATCAAAATTATTTTTTACTTAAAATATAAAAGCAATTATCTTAATAAAATCTTATAGAATAGCTTTTTAAAATTTGTATTTTTTTATAATTTATTATAAAATTTATAATATAAAAATTAATTTTTCTATTATATTAGTAAAATCTAGAATTTGAAAAAAAAACTTAGATACAAGTCTAATCTGCTAATTAGTAATACTAACTTAGCTAAATAACTAATTAGATTTAGAAGAATCCAACTATTTAGTGAGTATAAAATATTAGTAAAAGTATAAAAAACTATAGTTGAAGTTGTATAAATACTATAAAGGTTTAATCTAAGTAAACTTATAACATAGATATAAACTACTCTAATAGATTTGCTTCAAGGTTAACTAGCTCTACAATATCTACAATATGTTAGATATAATATAACATAAAAAAACCTAAGCTAATTGAGTAAATAGATTTGTAATGAGCTAGTTCATATTAACCAAAAAAAAATTATAACTTTTTTTGAAAGATTTGTTATAACTTACTTATTTTTAAAATTGCTAATTTAATTAAAGAATATTAAATAATTACAATATGTTTAGAGAATATCTAATAAACAAAATTCAATCTATACTAATGCTTCTATATTAGCCTAGATAAATGATACTCTTTGGATTACAAAATCTAAATAAGAACTTAATGACATCATTACTATAACAACATTCTTCTTTCAAATAACAAATATCCAAGACAACCCTTACAAGTCTATTTTAACTTCTAATACTAAGGACATAAAATTAAAGTGGTGAGACATTGTCTGTGTACTAAAAAACATCATCGCGGACATAAGACATTGTCATGAACTGTCCATGTCCCTACATTATTGACGAGACAATGTTCGGGTACAACACTACTCACGAGTCACAATCTTATATGCACGTATTTACTGCACAGTACACGTCATAGTTCCAACATCATATTAAAGGCTAATAATAAATAATTACATAAGGTAATAACATGATAAGTACAAAATATAAATAGGAAATACGAATGAACAACAGAATAAGGTAATACAGAATATTAAACATTAAAAATAATTTATGCAAAGAGAAGCACTGAGATAATAAAGATAGTAGTTCCACAAAAATGGGAATACGGGGGCAGAAAGACACGTACAAAAAGCTACAGGGGTAAAATGGCACTCATGTGACATCAGTTCATAGTTTTTCAATAGATAACGTTTTTTTTTACTGAAATAACCTGTCTTAAATGCATTTAGAAATTTTGTAATTAATTTTATGAGTATTTTAAGATACTTATTATATTAAGGGATTTCAAAATTAATGATTCGGCGTCTGATTTCAGATGAAATAATCAAAGTATTTATTTCGAGTTGAGACATCTACTAATCCTATTTCTTTAACAAAGGTTCCTATTTAACATTCCGATTTCGGAATTTAAAAAAAGGTTTAAGATTTTTTAAACTCTCACTTATCAAACTCTTCAATAATTCTAATACAGTAATACGTGCGTACAAGTAACTTTTAATAAAACGCATAAATTTATTATTTGCATTGTTGTTTGTACGTATGCATTTCGTTTCAATTAGGGATGGCAAAAGTTTTTTATTACGTAATTAAAAACAGGTAATGATAAATTAAAAAACAGGTGATCATAATTTGATCCAGTATTCAGACTTTAATCATCACATGTTTTAAACAGGTGAAAAAGTGTTTTAAACTGTTTTTTTACCATCCCTAGTTTCAATGCCTAATACTTGAACATTAACGTTCTATTCATTGTTATTTTGTCTAATTCTAGCAATAAAATAAATACAGAAATTTAACAATGAACTGCTTTATTCGATTTTTTTCCCGATAACAATTACACGTATTTAGTAAATGATTTCTAAAATACTTTTAATATTAATTAATCTGGAATCGTGTTCCTTAATAAAGTCTGTATAGTCACATGTAAGATGTTATCAGAATACGCCATTTTAATTAGAGTATATAGAAATCTCATTGTTCTTCGAGTTCCAATGACTAATTTAGCTATCAGCAAATACCAGTAGAGCTTGCTACAATTTATCGATTTAAATTTATACATGCAGAGTTTGTAAATTATTTACGTACGTAGTTATATTTGTTTCAGATAAGTTTATAATGTATAAAAATTTCCGATTTGCATTGATTACGTGTTGCTTGCTGTAAATCTTAATTGCAACTTTTTTAAGGCGCAACTAAGGTTGCGACCTATCGCTAAATTTTATATTTAAAAATTAATAGTCTTTGCAAATTATAAAAATGTCATAATGTAGCAAAGTCTAATAAAATATAATATCGTAATGCTGTAATGTAATATTATAATATACTATATTTTATAATATAGTATGATATAGTTAAATTTAAATTATACATTACATATATAACATTATTCATTTTATTAATACAGAATTACAGTACATAGATTTCCAATCTTGCGACTCTTCGATCTTATATATATATATACGTATATATATATATAATATATATAAATATTTGATTTTTTTTTTTTGCAGCAAAAAGGGTGTCGCAAAGGTTGCAGAAAAGATGTAAAATTGCGACTTTGCAGCAGGCAACTCTAGTATTGACCAATTTAAATTTTATTGTATTTATACTCTTGAGCAGTTGCTCTGCTCTAATTTTTGTTGCACAATTCGTTACAATTCTTATTCAAAAAAAAAAAATTCTCATGACAAAATTTTTATCAAATGATTTAAACAATTGGCCCTAAGGCGACTTGAAATTAAAACCTCGTTTAACGTTATCCACTTACAAGTCTCCTCCCAAAAATTCAATTAATAAAATTAAAAAAAAAAAATTTGGTTAATCATCTTTAGGTTCAACTTCAACCTGATTTAGGTTCCGATGAACCTAGGTTTGGTTCACTTGAACCTAGCTTAATTTTTCCCCTCCCCGCATGCAAATTTTTTAAAAAAATAACGTTAAACGATGTTTTAATTTCAAGTCGGCTAAATAATGAAAAAAAATTGAAAATATTATATAAGGAATATCACAGATGTTTTATTTATTCTCATAAAATATGCTTTCAACAATCTTTTTTTTTTTTTAATGACATATTAACTAAACAAATTATGTATCTATAAAATGTGGACCAAATTGGTTTCTGAATGGTATTCGGATGGATTTTTAATCTTTATGCTTTGATAATTATGTTATTTAATTCGTAAACATGTAATATTTAATTGAAACATAATCTATTACGTTAGATTGGCTCGAAAATTTTCATTCATTGGGTCGTACTTAAATAATAAATAACGATAATATCTAGTGCTTTAACAATTTGTTGTCAGGGCTTAAACGACTATATTAAATTTGCTGGCCATTTACTGCGTCATGGTTATTGTTTAAAGTGTCTTTTTTGATTCATCAAAATTAGTACGTACGTATATAAACTAACAACTTTTGTTATTCATAACACTAATCATGCATTGAATTGTTATTTTAGCCAATTAAATTCTAAATATATTATAGATCAAGAACGGAACTTATGCATGGCCGGCAAATTACTATGGTCCTGCTTGTTGTACATACAGTACATAGATTTTAAATCTTTATCGATGAACAAATTACGTAGTAATTTTTCCGTTTTAAAATTAATTATGACCAATCCTGAATCTGTTAGAAAATTCAAAATTAAACGAGAATTATTCGGCAACGAAGAAAAAGAATTTAAATATTAAATTATATAAAATCAAAAACACGAAAGAAAAAGCAAGCAGAGAAAAAAAACGATATACTGTACTGTAATTTATCAAATTAATCGTTTTATGTATTAAAACCAGTTATGAATTCGTACGTAGTCATTCTTTATTATTTCTTTATTAATAAAAAAATGTCATTTGACCTATCTAAATCACTAAGGCGAGTACATATTCTTAAATACGTAATTAATATCAAGTAACATTTTTGACTAAAAAGGAAAAAAGCACAGAAAAAAACAAAAAAAAAAAAGAAAAAGGATATAAAAAGAATTTTTTTTTTTTTTTATACGTACTAATTTCGAATGATGTCAATTCAGAATTATAGAATGATATTGTGTGCATTTTTATCAGAACTTTATTCAAGATTAGCTTTGACATTTTTAGCAAAGTTTACTCAGGTCCGACTTTCGGTGCATTGGATATAATTTTATCACTTCTCGTATTGGTTAAAAATTGGAGTCGAATAAATTATTATTACTTTTAATAAAGTGTTGTACGTAAGATATTTATTATTTTATTATATATTTTTTTTTCTGGTATAAATCTTAGATTGCAGTTTCTTGAATATTCTTAATGCTTAACATAGAAATTACATTGACAAATTATTAACATTACACACAATTCACATGAATAATTTGAATAATCATAACGATTGTCGATAGTAATTGTAACGTAGTACCTGATTTGTAATGCGTATAAATTACATCAATAATAACGTACAAAGGCAATCAATTCTTTTTCTCAACTAATCTCTATTGCGGCGTAGTCCACTACAAATACTAAGTATGTATAAATTAACGAAGTTTTTATGTTACAGGACCTAGTTACCCAGTCCACAATACAAACTCCTTGCCTAATCCTATCCCGAATTTTAAATTCGTTCTAGACAAACTTCTGCTAAATAAGAGACATTTTTATTTATTACTTTAACTATATAATGGCTCCTGAATTAAACGAAGATTGTCTTTCTCATATATTCAACTATCTCAGGCAAACTGCTGATGATATTGCTATATTATATCCTTGTGCTCTTGTCAACAGAACTTGGTGTAAGGCGTCGATGCCAATATTATGGAGTAATCCTTGGTTGATCAGAAATTATCGTGGTTCTGATAATTCCGATTTAGCAAGGCGTAGAGAATTACTTATTAACGCTTATATTTCTAATTTACCTCAAAATTCAAAAGAATCTATAACAAAAGTTCAACAAAATATTAAAGCAACTCAAAGAAATTCTGCTTTTGATTATGCTAGTTTTTTGAAACATTTAAAATTAACTTCTTTTGGTTATTCCGTTAAATACTGGATTGATCGTTCAGTTAAAAATGGTACCATTCATCAAGGCTCTAAGAAAATAATTCATAATCTTATTATTGAACATGTTATAAAACTTTTACTCACTAGATCAACAAGTTTACGTAGTTTGGATCTAAGATACTGTGATGGTGAAATGAGTGAATGTCTTGAAATTTTGGCTAGTGTTCTTGAAAATACTACCGATAATATTGATTGTCTTATATACCTCAAAGATTTCATGTATAGTGGAAGTAATCATATAATGCCTAGAATTTTCTCATCTCTTACTTCAAAATGTCAAAATATAAGGCAATTGGGAATTTATGGTTATCGACCAACTGATAATTTTATTAATTTCATTGATGTTCAAAAAAGTTTAAATGATGCTACTATATCTTGTGAAAGACTTAATTCTTTTTCTGATTGGACAACTAACGAATTTAGTTGTGCAATTTCAGAAAAATCAAAATCAATAATTAGATTATCAGTAGAAAATATTTGTTTCCCTCTTGATTTTTTAGTAAACTTTGCAAATTTAGAGGAATTATATTTAAGATCTTTTGATCATATTTTTTCTAGAGAGGGTTGGGAACCATTAGCTCGACTTCCTCTTAAATCTTTAAAAACTTTTTACTTTCAAACTCAATTATGTCAACCTCTTGAATTTTTAGATTTATTTGCTCAGTTTGTAGAAAATACTGCTGGTGAACTACGACATATTACCTTTTTAACTGGTTTATTAAATTTGGTACTTCTTGATACAAGACAATTCATTACTTCGATTGCCAAAAATTGTCCAAATCTTGAGGTTTATGAAGGTCCAATGATGGAGAATGATGTTGATCAATTAGGTGAATTACTTCGTTCGTGTACAAAATTAAGAACTTTACATATATATTTAATGGGTATAGAAGATTATCGACCAACGTTTGATTTCTTATTGACACAATTATCTGTTAGTTCTGCACCTGATTTGGAAGTTTTAAAAATTAGTGGTAAATGTTTAGTATACGAACAAACTGTGGATTTCTTTTTTAATACAAGAAGGAATTCCGGGAAACAAATTAGTTTTCATTGGGATACGTATGTGGAATGTGTTGGTAATGTTAAAAAAGTTTGTAGAAATTATCAACAGTTGGGAATTGTTAAAGAATTTGGTTTCATCGCAAATTTAACATAGTTAATAATTAAAGAATCTTGAGGTTTATAATAAGTTAATGTTAATTGACGAACAACAAGTGTAGAATTAAATTACTTTTATTTATTTTACCAATAATATGTAATTGGGATTTTAAAAGATTTTAAAGAACAAAAACAATACAAATAAACCATTCATAGAGAAATCGCTCTATAGCTTAGTGTAATTTTATTATACGCAAATTTAAGTTTTTTTTCAATTTTTTTTTCTCATTCTATCGCAGCAACGAAAAAAAAGTTCAAAGTTTCGAATTTTTGTGAATACATCAATTTTTTTTTTTTTTTAATAATCATTTCTCGTTTAAATTATATATTAAATCATTTCCTACATATAATATCAGTAAGTCATTCTGTTATTTATTTCATCTGAATATCCGTTTTTATTCTATTCTTACATTACTACCAAGAACCTTCTTTGCTTTTATGTAGGATCATTTATTCAGTGTGTAATCTCGTTTCCTGTCAATTTGTATGGTTTCATTTGTCATCTTAATCTTCTCATTCGTTATTTGTATCATTTAAAGATCGTAATTTAATTTTCATACATTAATTAGTTGGTTTATTTAAAATGTTTAGAGTCATACAAACCTAATTTAAAAATAAAGATTTTAGAAATTAGGATCGTGTTAGTTTCATTCCAACATGTAGGATCGATTTTTCAGTCACGCAACTTCCGACCCTAAATTAGCCAATAAAAATAAAGATCAGGTGTAACGCCAAAACTTCAAAACAAAAAACTCGTTTTGAAAAATTCCTGGTATCTCAATATTTTGTATAATTAACCATCTTTCGCGTTCTAATTAAAAGTTTTCCTCATGCAATTTACTAATATGCCTTATAACTCTCACCCTAACCCTATTCTAACCCTAAACTAAATTTTTATGTTTCTAGTTTGGATCGGAAATTTTCCATGACCGGAAAATCGATCCTGCGCACTGTCAATCTGCTATATTATTATTCTTGGTTAAATTTTAAATATAAATTATCATTGGCCGGAGCTGAGGGAAAGCTTTTCAAATCTTACTCTACGATCTGATTTAGGTTCAGAATATAGTTGTTAGGCGAAACCTAGAGGTTTCGCCATTGGCGAAAGGCGAAACCTAGTTTCGACTTTCGCCAAAAAAAT
>CAJVPM010001095.1:0-13282 GCA_910592325.1 Scutellospora calospora
TATGTACTTGTCTAAATATTTTTTAATATTTCTCCTAATAAAATGAAGGGCAAGATCGCCTAAGTTATAAAAAAAAATAAAAAAAAAAAAAAAAATAATAAGACCTAGAAGAGAAGAAAGACTAATAAGTAATGAAAATGTAATATAAGAACTTTCAGAAACTCAAACTAATAAAACTATAAAAATAGAAATATTCTGTATAGTAGTTATATCCTACTTTCTAGAAATGAGTGAAGAAGATAAAAAATATAATATAGAAAGAGAGATAATAAATCAAGAAAGTAATGACAAATAGAATAGTGATTACATAACTAGATTTTTTGAAGAAGGAACTAACAAGATAAACAATAAACAAAAAGAGAAACTTAACTAGTATCAGTATAAAGCTCAGTACTATTAGCTCTTATAGAACTTAGGCTTGAATTAGAAAAAGAAATAACCTGAGTACAACAAAATGAATATAAAGAATAATATTACCTATTAGATAATAAAAATAAAAAAATAATAGAAATGAAGTTTACTTTAATAAAAATATCAAAGGTCTCAAACTTAAACTAGACTAAGAATATAGAAAGTTAATATATAATAACTCTGAAAGTGATGATTATTATAATAAAGATAGTTATTTCAATAGAGTACTAAATAGTTTAAATACTAGTAAAGCCTAGTAGAATATAGATGACTACTAAAGACAAAAAAAATAAAAATATTAAAAAAAAAATAAAAATAATAATAATAATAAAAAAATACAAAATATATATATATATAAAAAAAATAAAAAAAATAAAAAAAAAATTATAAATAAAGAATATAATACACAAAAAAATAGGATGGTCATGATTTTAATATATGAGGAGAGGCACATTATGAGAAGAACCAGAATCAAAGAAGATAAAAACTAGCTAAATAAATAACTATTAGTAAAACCTAAGAAAGAAAAAGAATTGACTAAGTCCAAGATATAATTATGCAGAAGAACAAGATACTAACTAGTTTAAAGTATACTTATGAATAAAAATTAGAAGAAATATAAAAGATATAAGCAAATTAAAGAAATCAAATACTCAAATCTGAAGACAACAATCTAGTTCAGATTCCAGTATCCTGATAATAAACAAAAGAAACTTGCTAAAATAGATCTACAACAATATATGGTATTAAATACTTACTTCTAATATCAACAGTACCTTTTACATTATAGCAAGAACTAACAAAAATAGTTAGAAGCCTAAAGTTGATTTTTTATAATTGAAGAAGGGCTACTTTATAAGAAAGATTAGAAGAAAGAAAACAACCTATTAAAGATATTGCAAAAAGAAGAAATTGGACTAATATTGGCTCTAGTTCATAACTATTCAATAGTAGCCTATTTTGAAAAAGATATAATATTTAATAAAATTTGTAACTGTTATTATTAGCCTCAAATATATGAAGATATACACAAGTATGTTAAGACCTATATAAATTAGCAAAAATACAGTAATAGAAAATTAAAGGAAGTACTATATCCCATACCAGTAGTAGCCCTATTCTACAGAATAGGAATAGATATAGTCAGCTCACTATCTATAATACCTCAATTTAACAGATATATTATAGTAGCAACTAATTATATAACTAAATAGTCTAAGGCTTGCACAATTCTAAGGGACAATGCTGAAGAAGTAGTAAAGTTTATATACAAAGAAATAGTATACAGACATAGTTGTTCTAATTATATACTATCTTATAGAGGCTCCTATTTTAGAAATTGTCTTATAGATAAACTTCTCATAGCCTTATAAACAAAATACCATTATTCAACTCTTTATTAACTCCAGACTAATAGGCTTGTAGAATGCTTTAACAAAACATTATATAATATAATATTAAGACTAGTAATGAATATAACAGATTAGAACCTCATAATACTGCCTATACTATTCATATATAGAACTACAAAACAAGCTTCTATATAACAAAACCATTTCATTTAGTATATAGAAGAGAAGCAAGTTTACCTATACATCTAAGTGAGTTAGGTAATTTACTGAATAAAACTCTTATTTAATGAATATATAAGATTAACTCTGATCTACAAAATACCTACAGCTAAGCCCTTATATAAATCTAGCTGAATTAAAGAAAATAAAAAGAAAGATATGACTTATAAATCAAAGCTATGTCTAATTTCTATATAGAAAACAAGATCTTGGTCTATAAAGCTAAAATAATAGGTATACATAGCTATAAACTTAAACAAAAGTAGAAGAGCTTATATTATATATATAATGTTCTACTAAATTGTATATACAAACTTTGCAAAATAAATTGAAGAGTACTTGCAACACCTTTTAATAAAGAAATACTTAAGCCCTATTACAAAAGAAATATAAATAGTGAATAAAAATTTAGCAAAAAAAAAAAAAAAAAGAGAAACAACACAAATAAAAACAAAAAAAAATATTTACTATTAGAGATCAAATTTGTAAAGATCTATTATCTGATATCCTGCTTTATGTAGTACCTGAATCTCAGCTTTATAATGAAAACCAAAATTTAGTGATGCAAATTACTCTATTATATAATCAAATTATAGAGTCCAAAATCTTAAGGATCAAATTAGAATTCTTGTTTATACTTTCTACTTTAGCAAGTGATTAAGTATTATAACACTAGCTGAAAGAATAGTTATATAAAGAAATGATTTTTCTTTTACTATATAAAAGTCTCCCTTCGAATATATTATTTATTCAGAACTAAAAGAGTTAAACAGATTTACTGAACTAACTATATCACTATGCTCAAATTAAAGCAACTCAAGACCTCAGAGTTCAACTAGTCAATTTGAAATATTCCTATAGAACAAAATTTCTTTGGTGGAAGGAAATTATAAAAGGCTTCAAAGCATCAATTGACCATTTTTTTTTATATTATTTTATTTTTTGTATATTATTATTATTATTCATTTATTTTGTATTTAGTGATAGTATTATTTGTTTTTAGTTAGTCTCTTACTTTATTAAGTAGAACTCAAAGTTAGGATAATTTAAGGTAAAGATCATTATATATGAATTTCTAGAATTTCTAGAATTCTTGTTATTTTTAAAATTTCTAAAAAAATATGAATAATTTGAATAGTGAAAATAATAGCAATAGTAAAAAAAATTCAAATAGCAAGAATAATTTGAATAATAAGAAAAATAAGAATAATAAGAATAACTAGAATAGCTAGAATAACAATAATTCTCATTAGTTTATTATATATAAAGAAAATATATATATACAATATAAAATTACTTTGAATAAAGACAACTCATAGAGTTTGAAAAAGTAAAACCTTCTGAATCTTGAAAAGTCTTGTATAGAAGTATTTTTCTTTAACTAAATTACTCTTTTAAATTGTTATAAATTGTTACTCTAAATCTTTTGAATTATTTATTATTAAATTTTTGTCCTTATGATATCTTTCTTGATTTATATCAGTTTGTTAGTAAAGTAAAAAAGACTCAAATTATCATATCGCTTTGTTTTATATCATGTCTTTAGATTAATTAATTAATTGATCAATTTCATAATTGTTTAATCAACTTATTAATAAATTCATATCCTGTGATCCAAATTGTAACCCAAATTTTAACTCAATTTACAACTAAATTGAAACTCAATTTGTAACTCAATTGTAACCAAACTCTGTAACTTTCAACAAATATGACTAAAACAATCTATAGATCTAACTCCAATAACCCAAATATCTACTCAAGTAACTCTAATCTTAAACTAAATTAATCTTCACCTCTTTTAAGCCTTATCCAATCTAAAGTTACCTCTTAGCTAGATTTTTGGATTATTTTAGTTTAATTGTATAGATTAGTTGAATTTGAATCTCTATATAACCAAACCTCTGGACAAGTTCTAGTCTAGAACCTATTTTTACTTTTTCACTATATGTAGATACTACAGCACATAGACTTCTGACCTTTACCTATTTCTGGAATTACTTTTCCTATCTCACATTCTCTTCTACTTAAGGTGAGTCCTACAAACTAAAAAATTAACTTATTTCTCATTAGTTAACCTTCAAATATCATAAAAAGTTAACTTTTGGGTCTCGTATATCTGCTTTAAATCTTAAGTTGAAAAGATATCATATACTCTTATAGCTATCAAATAATAATAGTAGGTTATAATTTTATGCATTTGTACTTTTTGTTTGAGAGTTGCATTAGCAAAAAGCATATCTAGATAGTATGCTTGAACCAGAGTTTTAATTCTATCTTTTAATCTTATAGCTTGAGATAGCATAGAGAAAGTTAAGGTTACTAAGGTTATAAGATCATGTGACAAATCAAAAGGTAGTAAGGTAACAATAATATTAGAAAACATGAGTGAAGTAAGGTTGATAATAATCTTTTCTAAAATTATAGTTAAAAAAGATCAAATTTTTTCTTACAATTAAGTATAATTTTTATATATTTTTTCTTTTTTCTCTCTTTTATTTTTTGCAATTATAAAAATTTAAAATTTTTTTTTTTTTAATTGTATTAGTTTCTATTTTAGGTATTGGCCTGATTATAATATGTTTTCAACAATTTAATATTTATAGAGAATGCAATAACCTTTTTCTCTATAGTTTGTAATTTAAAGATATTTTTAGAGAGAACTTCATGAATATAAAAAGGAACTTTCTATTTCAGCTCTAGTTTAATATTTTTGTTATACTCTAATAAGATATAGTATACTAGAACTTTATTATCTATTTTTAAATTTGTATATTTCTTGATTTGTTTGTTATAACACTCTTTTATTTTAATTTGTACTTGCTAGATCTATATGATTGTATTATATCAAACTTATAGTAAGTTTTCAATTAACTCTATTATTCTTTGCATTATAGTTTTACTAATTACTTTTCTTGTCCTACTTGTTTCTATAGTTAATCTTGCTTCTCTAGTATACGTTAAAAAAAATAGTATGATTCTTGTAGTTGAGTATCTTGTTGTTTAGTAAGCAACAAAATAACAAGTATTACTAGGTTCCAATCAGCAATAGTCTCTACTAATTTAGTGATAGCCTCATATAGTATTTTATTAAACTGTTTTACTAGCCTATTTGTTTAGAAGTAGTATATTGTAGATAATAGTTGTTTTTTTTTTAACCCATATCATAATTAGTATGAGACACCAGTAGTATATATTTATTATTAACCTATTAATTAATAGGGTCTTCTAACTTTTGTAAAGTTCCCTATATTTAAGAATTATATGAGTCAATTTATTAATTACTATCTCAAACTACAATAGCCTATTATATTGTCTTAATTAAGTTCTAATCAACTAGAATCTCACTAGAAGTATCTTAAATTATTTGAAATTTTACTAGAAGTATCTTTTCTGGGAATTTTGTTTTCAACTAAAATTTTGCTAGAGGTATTCTTTATTTTCTGACTTGGCATCCTAGGTTTGTAGCTGACTTTTTAATCATAATCCTAATACAGTCTTTATCCCTAGTATGACTCAAACTAATAACCTTGTAATTGGTGATCTAAGAGTACAACTACTACACTATAGACTTTCAGGTCTTAATTATAGTTGTTTAATATGAAACTTATCTAATTACTAGTCTATTAATTGATTACAGAAGTATATGCTTCAATCAGACAACAATTTTTCTAAATACCTATTTTAGAAAATCACAAATTAAATATGAAATTTGCTATTTCTTAAGTATTTGCTTATTGAATAGCTTTAGCTTTAGGTATTTAGTCATATAATCTGAGGCTACTACAATATATCTATTATTTTTAGAGATTATCAGTAATAGATCTATTATATCTATTTCTACTTAGAAGAATAGTACTATTACTAGAATTGAGTAGAGAGGCTCTCTTGTTTTATTTTTGCCTCTTCTTTAACAGTTACTACATGTTTTAATATTTTTTTTTATATTTTTAAATATCTTTGACCAGTAATATCTTTATCAGATCTTATAGTATATAGCTTCTACTTTCAAATATCTCTCTAGTAAGTAGTTATATATTATTGAAAGTATAATTTCAAATTTATTCTCTGAGATAATCTTTAACTATTAGCTATAATTTTTTTTACCTTTTAGATATAAACTTCTTTTTTTAATCATTATATTATTTCTACTTTTAATTATCTTCTCTTTTTGTTACAAATTTAGGTTTGATAGTAATTGTTAATTTTCTATATAGTTTTTTAGCATATAATACCAACTTGTTTCTATTTTTAAAGTTTTGTTAAGATACTAACAACTTGAGCTAAATATTATTTATTATTAAATTTAAGTAAATTTCTCTTTAATCTGTTTTCTTTATCTTTTGGCTTCTTTGTTTTTTTTATTTGTATATATATACTTCAGGTTACATAGATTAGTACTAGTAATTGTCTATAGTAAAGAGTTTAAGCTTATATTTTTCTAAAATTAGTAAGTTTATTCTGTAGTATTTATCTAAACTAACTTGTTTTTTTTCTTCTTCACTTTTTAATTCAAATGATCCTTGATAATTGTCTACTTCTAATTAGATATAATTTTTTTCAAATTTATTAGTAAGTATCTTTATTAATTTTTCTAATTCTTTCTCTTGTCTAATATATTCTTCTAGATCTTTATTCTTGCTTATATTCCACTATACTTCTCTAGTGCTAAAATTATTTAAGATGAAGTTAGGTTTATTATAATCTTTATTAGAGCTCTCCTTATATATTAATCTATTTTTAATCCAATCTTTATATTTATCTAATTCTTTTTCTCCCTAGTAGTTATCATATTTATTATAATCTTCTAGTGATTTTAGCTATTCTAGATTTATTCTTTTTCTTTTTATTTTTTTTTTTTACTATTTGTTCTATAATTTAACTTCTTTATTTTTTAGATTTTAGTCTTTAGAATAACATATTTGTATTATTATATATTTTGCTAGCTCTATACTCAATTATATTATTATAGAGCTACAACTTAAGTATCTACTTAACTCTTTTATTTAAGAGTTTAGAAATATACAACTACTTTAATATAAAGTAGTCTGTTACTACTATGAAAAATCTAAATCTGAAATAGTATCTATAGTACTAAATAGCTTATAAGACTATAAAGCATTTCAATTTCATAGCAGAATAATTTTTTTCTGCTTTGGTTAGACTTTTACTTGTATACAAGTTGATATACTTCTTATTTTCTTCCTAGACCTGTACTAGAAGTATTAGTATATAAATAAAAGGTCTTGTTAAAATTAAGATATTAAAAAATTAGTAAAGATATTAAGTATTCTTTTAACTATTTAAATGCTTTTTGCTAGTCTGTATTCTATTTATATTTAATATTCTTTTTTAACAATTTATGTAAAAACTAGATAATTGTTATGAAGCTCTTAATAAACTTTCAGTAATAAGAAGCTAATTCTATAAAGGCTCCTAACTGTCTAAAAGTTCTTGAAGCTGAGTAAGTCTTTACTTTTTTTATCTAAGACTTATCTAGTTGAATACTATTATATTTCATAATGTGATTGAAAAAATAGATATTAGATTTAAAAAATCTACATTTCTTTAAATTTATTCTAAGACTAGCTCTATCTAACTTATTAAGTACTTTATCTAAATAAATTAGTTAGTTATTAAAGATATTCAAATAGATATTTATATTATCTATGTATATTATAATAAATTTACTAATATATTCAGCTAAGACTATATCAATAAGATGCTAGAAGATAGCAGGTATATTGCATAATCTGAATAGTATAACTCTGAACTCGTATAAGCTATTCTAGGTTATAAATATAGTTTTTATCTACTAATATCTACTCTTTAAGTCTAAGCTAAAAACTACTAAATTTCTCTATTCAATTATCAATGCAAAGTAGAAAGTAGATATCTTTTTTTGTTATATTATTTAGATACTAGTTATCAATACATATTCACAATTTACTACTCTTCTTAGAAACCAAAACTATAGATGAGAACTATAAGCTTTCTGATTTTTGTACTAACTCTTGAGATATTAGAGACCTAACTTCTTTATCTATAAACTTCTATTCATTAGAGGAAGTTCTATAATAATTTTGTTTTATAGATCTAGTATCTTCTGTATTTATTTACTATATAATTATATTTGTTTCTTCTAGTTTATTTATATTATTTATGAACAGAAATCTTTCTTCTTGAGAAAATTTTTAGCTTTCTCTTTTTCTCTTTTACTTAGTATCTTTTCTTAAACTAAGGTTTTATATGTTTGCTTAAAGTAAGTTCTTTATTTTCTTTATTTTAATTAGTCAAGTTTTTGGTATTAGTTAAATAAATAGCTAGACTGCTAACTATATCTTTCCAGAGTTTATTATATAATTGCTATTATTATCTAATAATTCTTCAGTATAATAACCTTTAATTTCATCTAAGATTTCATCCTTGTACATGAATTTGTCAAAGGTATCTTTGCTTTTTTTATTCTAGTTTTTTTTTATTTTAGGTATACTTTTACTTTTATTAGTTATATGAATTTCAATAGTTTTATTTTAATAGGTTGAATTAATTTTTGTTTGTTAAAATATAATTTAGCTTGGACCTTCTAGAACTAGTTAGTTTCTAATAATAGAGTCTCATCTGATAATCTTATAATCTGCAAAGTAGTTAAAATTATAATATTTTGAATTATAATTTTTATATATTTATTCAAAGTCCTAGTTTTTGCTCTAGTTGTCATTATCACTACAGTCAAAAATTTTTTTTAGATCTGAAGGCTAAGTCTATCTATTAACTTTTTGGTTATTATACTAATCTCTGTTTCTGAATTTTTTTTTTTTTTTATTTATTTATTTATTTATTGTTCTAACAAGGCCTCAATACTAGTTAATTTTTATTAAGTAGTTTGTAGATTTATATTAGTTAGTAAGAGTACAATTGATCATATTAATGACTTTAATTATTGTCTACTATTTTAAACTCTTTGACATCTCTGTTATCTCTAAGGTTAACCCAATTTTATTCCTAAACTAGCACAATCTTATGTTGCCTTTTTAAGGACTATTCAGACTAGTTTTGCATCTTAGTTTCTCTTATTAGGAGTACCTTATCTCAAGATACCTTTTTGTTCTTATCAGGAAGGGCCTGTAGAATACCTCAACTATGCTATACTATATCCTAATTAAGCTAGTATATATCTTTATAGATGTTCATATGATCCTAGTTCCTATTATAGCTCTCTATCAGATTAGTCCTCTACATATTCAGAAGTTTTATAATTCAGATCCTTCTAAATCTAGTTAACTGCTAAGCCAAGTTAGTATTAATACTAATATAAGACACCAGATTGCATTACATAGCAGATTTACTCACATCTGCTTGATCTGCAATCTTTATATATAGACTTCTTTTTTGGATTAAGTGTTAATTAGTAAAGCTTTTAAAATCTATACTACTTCATCTAATTTGTATTTCTACTATGCAGGTCTCTTGCTCATAGATTCTATTAATATTTATTTGTATAATATAATTTAAATATTGTATTATACTTCTAATATCTAATTGACATTAGTGTAATATGATTTATAGAGTTTACTATAAGTTGAATACAAAGGTCTGAGTAATTATTCTAATTTGTCAATAGTAGAATTTGAACCACAGACCTCTTATATAGTAGTTTGACAATTTAACTACTATACTAAGATCATATAGTCTTTTTCTTATTATCAAATTTTATATAGGTTGCTTCTTGAACTTGAGGCAACTTTTTCCTTAGAACTTCTACTAAATATTTTCTTTAGTTAGAGTATTGGAGTAGTTAGCTATAAGTAATATTTGTTTTTATATTTAACAGATCTTCTGTAATATTATAGAACAGAAGTTTATTTACTATTAAGAATTTATGTTTATATTAGAGTATTTTTGCTAGTTCAAATATATCTTTATCTATTATATCTTAAGAATTATTTACTATTATTAACTAGAGTTTCTGATAACTCACTCTATACCTTAAACTGTTTTTCTATTTAGACTTCAATTATGCCTAAGATTTTTTTTTAGTATTATTACTTTTTTATTTTTATTTAAAATATAGATATCTTTTTTCTAACTTTTGTTATTACTAATATAATTACTATTTATTTCTATATAATTACTAGTTCTTTTTTGTTCTATTTTTTGTCTAGTTTTCTTTTCTAATAAGCAATAATAACTAATATAGTCTAGTTCACTATATTAGTAGTATATTTTATTCTTTTTTATATTACTAATTTTTTTTTGTCTTTCTTAGCTTTTTCTATTATTTTACTTTTTTATATTATACTTCTTTTTTTTAGGTTGTTTTATTATTAAGGCTACATAGCTTATAGTTAGTTATTAGATCTGCTTAGCTAGAGTCTTTATAATTTTATCCTTGTAGTTACTAGTCTGATAGTATGAAATGAAAAAATTACTTTGAAAATATGTAAAGGTCAGAAGTTTATATATTGCAATATCTATATATAGGTATGAAAATTTCTTATCTTTAATGAGTTTCTTAGAGATAAAAGAGTTAAAAGTCTAGATCTAGCAATTTTAGTATAGTGGTTAGATTACTAGACTGCTATACAAGAGGTCTGGGGTTCAAATCCTACTATCAACAAATTTGAATAATTACTCTAACCTTTGTACTCAACTTATAATAAACTCTGTTCATTTCTGAAGGTTACAAGCCTATAAATCATGTTGTACTAATATCAATTAAATATTATAAGTATAACATAATGTTCAAGTTATATTGCACAAATAAATATTAATAGGATTTATAAGCAGAGAACCTGCATGATAGAAATTCTAAGTTTAATGAAGTAGTAAGATTTTGATAGTTAAGCTAGTTGATGCTTAATCTAGTGAAAAACCTAAGTATGAAGAATATGTGATTAATAAATATAAGAAAGACTATTATGAATCAGCAGCCTAGTGTTAACCACAAATAGCAACACCAACTTGGCTTAGCAGCTAATTAGATTGAAAGGATCTACTTCATAAAACATCTAGCTAGAACTTGGAGGACTATATCTGATAGAGAGCTATAGCAAGAACTGAGTTTGTATGAATATTGATAAGGGCTAAGCTAAGTAAATCTTTGAAATAAATTACTTTTAAGGTTAGTTAGAGCTCTGCAGCTCACAATATATTAGATAATATATATCTCAAAAAAGATCTAAGCTATGTAGTAAATAGATCTGTGTATAAGTCAATTAGCTTAAGTAGTTGGATATAGTAGTGATATTAGTTTAGGATAAGGAGAAGAGTTAATAATTAGAGTGTTTAAATAGATAACTCACAGACAGATTGCAGGTATAGCAGCATAGTGTAGAACTAACAAATAGTTGATCTTCTATATAGCAGACTACTTAAAGTAGACAATAACTAAAGTTGTATATATAGCTTGTTGTATATTTATCATATAACTATAAAATTTAGGAAACTGTTCATGTAATAGTTCTGTAATAACAAACTAATAAAATCTAATTAGCTAAGGAAGTAGCCTTAATAACAAAAAAACAAGAGTTAAAAGTCTTATAATTATTAACAGAGTTATAAGAGCTTTAATACATATAAGAGATAAAAGAAGAAAAAGATATAAAAGAGATTAAAGAGTTTTAAATATTATAAGATATTTAATAGTTAAAATATATTTAAGTATTAAAAAAGTTATAAAAAATATAGTAATATAAATAGATATAATAAGAGTAAATTTATTCATAATAAAGAATAACTCTATATAGTTTTGTTTTTAAAATTAAGTTCTTTATTAAATAATTGATTTCTAATATAATAAATCTTGAATACATAATATTTTTATTAAACTAACTGTTCTATAATCTTGCTTTTATTAAACTGATATATAGTATTTTTTTTTTTTGTTATTAAGATAGCTTATATTGCTGAGCGAATTTTATTAGTTTGATATATAAGGTTCTATATAGGGTTCTCCTATAGTTTGTAATTATATAAAAAGTGTACAACAAGCTACATGTACAACTTTAGTTATTGTCTAATTTAAGTAGTTCACTATGCTGGTATTAGATTACCTGTTAGTACTACACTATGCTGCTATACCATAACTCGCTTATGAGTTATTTATTTAAATACTCTATTCAATTAACATATACTATTACAAACTAATATCACTATAATATCTAACTGCTTATGCTAGCTAGTATATTGCAGATCTATTTATCGACTTCAGCTTATGTTCTCTTGAGTTACATTATACTCAACATATTGTGAATATCTGCGAGCTAGTTAACCTCAAAGCATACCTACTAGAGTGGCAAATACCTATTTCATGAACTCACCTTGCTTAGACCCTTGTGGATATTTGTACAACTCCAGTTCCTATCATAGCTCTCTACTAGTATCATTTTGAGATCTCGTCAAGGCCTATCACAAGTTAGATTCTCCCAATCCAGTTAGCTACCAAGTTAGGTTGGTATTACCATAATATATAGTGATTCCCACTATGATACAGACTTATACACACCTAACCCGATCAAAGTCTTTGAGAATACTATCCTTCTGAATTAAGCATTAGCCAGTATGACTGTTGAAAGCTGTACTACTTTACCAACTCAGGATTTCTACCATACAGGTCTTCTGCTCATAGATCCTATCAAGATTTATTCATATAATATTATGTCTCTTCAAATGCCTCATTACACTTCCAATATCTAGATGATATTGGTACAATGTGATTTACAGAGTTACAACCCCAGAAATGAACAGGGTTTACTGTAAGTTAGGTACAAAGATTCAGGTAATTATTCAAATTTATCAACAGTAGGATTTAAACCCCAGACCTCTTGTATGGCAGTCTGGTAATCTAACTACTATACTAAAATCATCAGACCTATATAGTATATTTACTGTTATCTTATACATATAATATCTATCTTAAATTGTCTGATTAAATCTTGATATACTAAGATTAACTATAGTATTTGATTTCAACTAACCTAATATATTGTAGTTAGTTGTAGTTATTTGTTTTAATTCTAGTTACTTGATATACTATATTAACTATAGTTTCAAATATTAAAATACTTGATAAACTATAGTATTTATATTCTTTAAAGTTTAAACTCTCTGAGTAGTCTACCTCTATCAAGTAGAAAATTAATATTAGTAGTATTACCTCTAAAGACTCAGACCTTAGAAGATTAAAGAACAACTATATTACTTATCTATATACTCTAACTACTAACTAAATATAAATAAGTAGCTGCGCAACACAGTTGCGCAAAACCAGGAATGGGAAAATTGGTATATTATCATATCAG
>CAJVPM010001096.1:0-13282 GCA_910592325.1 Scutellospora calospora
TTTCTCTTTAAGGGCTTGACTATTGTTTCTTAGTAGAAAATTGGTGTTTTTTAAGTTTTTCCTTCTGCTCCAAAAATGGTCAGAATGATCAACGAAGAGAGTTTCCTTATTTCATGAATACTTTTTTAATAATACTTAATACTGTTAATAATTAATAAAATTAAAAAAAATATAAAAAATTAATATTATAAAAACTTGTCAAAATATTCAATCTCAAGTTTTTAAATACAATAACAAATACTTGAGAACTTGTATTTTAAATAATAATAAGTAAATCTAATATATTAAAAATATTATCATATAAGTGAAGTTGGTCAAAATTTATGCTTCAAAATCCTTATTTTTATTTTATTTTTTGATCTCTGTTCCAGAATTATCTGATAAAATTCTAAAGAAAAACCAGACTTTAGCTTTTAAAATCTATAATTTACTAAACTAAAACATATCAGAACAAATTTGAGATCTGGTTTTTTTTGACAACTTTACTATTTTTTTTTTTTTTTTAAAAAAAAAAGACTAACTGATCTAATTATTTGATTTCATATAATGTAGAGTTGCAATCTAAACTTAATAGTTTGGGATTAGGTAAAAACCCAAATAGTATTTACTAGGTTTTACAAAATACCTCTAATTTGTCATAATGTTATACACTTTTGACATGTAATATATATTATGATAAAAATTTCAAATTTTTACATGTAAAAATTGAGTTTGGAATTCATTTCTGTAAGAGGAAGGCCAGAAAACATGTGTTTTTTATTTTGACAAAATTAACCTCTTCCCTCTAAGATATAAACATTTCTTTTTACAGAGACCTCTAAAGAAAACACATGTTCTCTAGCCTCCCCTAAAGGTCAAATCAAATGTTACACTTTAATTAATATCGCGGATTATAGTGAGATTTGAACCTATTTTAATATAAAAATTTAAAATTTTTTAGGATGCATTTTCTTGGCTTTTAGGATTAGAATTATTTAGAAAAGAGTACAAGTAGACCCAAATCTCATCATCATCCGATCTCACTATAATCCTCTGACTTAGAATAATAACTCGTTTAATTCATCTTCCCCACTATCTAACCCATATTAACCACTAAATTTATTTGACACTCCAAAATTAGACGTATAATTTGCATAATTGAGATGTGTACAGTATATACATACAGTAAATTGACTCACTATCAGTGTCAAAATTTTTAAAATTTGAGGGTATTTCATAAATTCGCTTCAATCCTAGTAGCTAATTTGACTGGTTCCGAGTTTGACACTATTAATCTTAATGGAACATATGTTTGAACCCAAATTAAGTAGAAATCCCGATTCCCAAACCCAAATTATGTAGTAGTGTCGTAATTCAAAAAAAGAGGTTTGTGCCGCAACTAGTGATGGGCATGCGCGGGATCACGCGCGGATCACGCGCGCAAAATGCGCGTGATTTTTTGGGATTTTTAATATGATCCCTAATTCAGGCCAGCCGGCCCGCATTAACATGATTTTGTAATCTCTATCCCGCGCATCACGCGCGGATCACACGCGTAAACCGCATCGCGCGGGATATTTGGAAAAACCACGATTTGCCCATCACTAGCCGCAACCCTAGAATAGGCGAATTTGCGTATATCGACGTCATGTGATCCAAATCACATGATTTTTATACCTCTCTATGAGAAAAATCGAATGGTATAAAAATCGTTAGAATTGGATCAGAGATATCTCGATTTTTATAAAAATAAAGAAATTTAATGCTAAGGAGAGTATTATGACGAATCAGGGATATCTTGTGATCCCGTAATCCAAATCAAACGATTTTTTACCATTCGATTCCTCTCATCGAGAGGAATCGAATGGTATAAAAATTGTTTGATTTGGATCACAGCAGCATGAGATTTATTGTATAATTATAGAATTATATAGTAAAAACAGATTAGAATATCTCATGACTCTGATCAAAATCAAACGATTTATATACCATTCAATCCACTCGAGAGGAATAGAATGGTATAAAAATCGTTTGATTTGGATTACGGAGTCGCGAGATATTCTCGATTCGCCAAATTTCCCCCATCCGTAATCCAAATCGCATGATTTTTATATCCTCATCGAGAGGAATCGAATGGTAATTTGTATCACGTGACTTCGATATACGTGCCGATAAGATTAACTTCGCCACAATTTTTGTGTACTGATCCCCATATATTGGGGATTGCATGCAAGAACATCGAAATTTTTTTTTACTTGATACATTTTTTTTTTTTTTTTTTTTGTCCAATAAAATATTAATATTAAAAGTTTATACTAAATTGTGAGAGTGAAACAAGTGGAAAAGATTTCACCCCCCCCATTATATGTTACTAATACAAGAAAGTAGTGGTAAAATTAGCGTTAGCAAATGTAGCCATTTATTGATGACATGTGATAATCCCAATCATTTACTTTATATACTTTTTTTTTTTTTTTTTTTTTTAGTGATAGTAAATTTTAACAAATCAGCGCAATTCTGAAAAAAAGATTATCAAAAAAATCAGATAATTCACTTATTTTTTTAGAGTTTTGAGATTTGGATATAGTTTAGTCAGTTAATGCTGGCCAAAAAATCAATTATCAGTTATCACCTGAGACAAACCACAAACGTATATATTTAGATCTGTACCCAAAAATAATTCTCCGTGTGTTTTTTTGTCTTTCTCCCTTTTCATCATATTCAAATTTACGACATTATTTCACACAATTATGAGTGTTCTCTCCGCTAATTTGGGTTTCCCGCGTATGGGTGCAAATCGAGAGTTAAAACGTCAAGTTGAAGCATATTGGTCAGGCAAAATTAACGATTCTGCTCTTTTAAAAGTTGCCGATGAATTACGCAAAAATCATTGGATACTTCAAAAGAATCAACTTGGGTTAGATATTGTTCCTAGTAATGATTTCTCTTTTTATGATCAAGTCTTGGATCATGCATTTACAGTTGGTGCAATCCCGAAGCGCTATCGAGATGTTTTTATTAAGAATGATGATGATCTGTTACCCTCTGCATTAGAAGGTAACAAGCTGTCAACATACTTTGCAATGGCAAGAGGATTTCAACAATTTCCAGGTGAAGGCTCTGATTTGCCTGTTATAGACTTGGAAGCAATGGAAATGAAAAAGTGGTTTGATACAAATTGTAAGTGATATTACTATTATTGCTGCACGTTAAAATAATGCTAAATATTTCAATTTCATTTATTTTTTCATTCTATCGATATTTATAGATCATTACATTGTTCCCGAATTTGAACCAAACCAGCAGTTCAAGTTGACCAGTAGTAAGTTCCTTGACGAATATAAACTGGCAAAATCTTTCGGTGTTGAAACTCGTCCGGTTTTGATCGGTCCAGTGTCCTTGCTCCTTCTTGGTAAAGCTATCCCAAACTCTCCGACAGACTTTAAACCGATTCAACTTTTAGAAGGACTTTTACCTGTCTATGAAGAGATCGTTAGACATCTAGCTGAAGCTGGAGCATGTTCTATTCAATTTGATGAACCATGTTTAGTTATGGACTTAGATCCAAAGTTGGCTCAAAGTTATCACACTGCATACTGCCGTCTTTCTATTGCTGCGAAGAAGTCAAGCGGGGAACCAATAAAGATACACCTTACAACTTATTTTGGAGATATTGTACCCAACCTATCCTTTATATTTCCTGACCTTCCTATTGATGGTCTTCACGTCGATTTAATTAGAGCACCTGAACAATTCGAATCAGTTCTTAGTGCTGTCGCAAAACATCCTACACTCCAGTTGTCACTTGGAGTTGTTAACGGGCGCAATATTTGGAAAAGTGATCTAAATTCTGCTTTTGACACAGTTAGTAGAGCTGTGGCAGTTTTAGGAGCAAATCGTGTTATTGTTGCACCATCATGTTCATTACTTCACACTCCACATTCCTTGGATGCAGAGACTGAATTGAACCCTGAAGTTAAAGATTGGCTTGCTTTTTCTGTTGAAAAGATTAAAGAAATTGTTCTTATCACCAAATCTGCGAATAATGGAATCGATAGCATTAAAGTTGAATTAGAGGATAATCAACGATCTGTTCAAATTCGTCGTAAATCTTCAAAAATTCATAATCCAGCTGTTCAAGAAAGATTAAAAGGAGTAAATCCTGATATGAAACGTCGCAGATCAACGTTCGACAAACGCTGGACAAAACAACAAGAAATTTTCAAGTTACCTCGTTTTCCCACTACTACTATTGGCAGTTTTCCTCAAACTGGGGAAGTTCGTAAAGCTCGTGCGGCATTTAAACGTGGTGATATGTCAAAAGAGAAATATGATGAATTCATTAAAGATGAAATAAAGAAATGTATTCAACTCCAAGAGAAAAATGATCTTGATGTCCTTGTTCATGGAGAATTTGAACGTACTGATATGGTAGAATTTTTTGGAGAACATTTGGAAGGTTATGCATTTACGAAGAATGGTTGGGTTCAAAGTTATGGTTCTCGTTGCGTTAAACCTCCAATTATTTACGGTGATGTCTATCGCCCAAAACCTATTACCACTGAAGTTGCTAAATATGCACAATCTTTGACCAAAAAGCCAGTTAAGGGAATGTTAACTGGACCTGGTATTTGTCATCTAAAATTTATTATTTCAATAATGTTATGATCAATTTAAAATTATTTAAATTTTATGAATTTTATAGTTACCATGTTACAATGGTCATTCGTTCGTGATGATCAACATCGCAAATTGACTACACAACAACTTGCTTTGGCTATTCGAGATGAAGTTACAGACTTGGAAGCCTGTGGAATTAGTATAATTCAAATCGATGAGCCTGCTTTACGTGAAGGTTTACCTTTACGTCATAGCGCATGGAAAGAATACTTGGATTGGTCCGTTGATTGGTAAGACTTCTTAATGTTATTCTTAATATTAAATTTGAAATGATATTATTTAGAAAGATTTATGAAATTGTTTTGTTCACATTACATTTATAGCTTCCTTCTTGCTAGCAGTTCGGTAGCTGATATCACACAAATTCATACTCATATGTGTTATTCAGACTTCTTTGATATAATTGATGCAATTCGTCGCATGGATGTTGATGTGATTACAATTGAGAGCTCTCGTTCTGGTCTAAAGTTTCTGCGCCCTGAATCATTCACCTACTCGAATGAAATTGGACCAGGAATTTATGATATACACTCACCACGTATTCCACGTCAAGAAGAAATGGAACATCGATTAGAAGAAATGTTGAAACGACTTAAACGTGATAACATTTGGGTTAACCCAGATTGTGGGTTGAAAACCAGAAAATGGGATGAAGTTGATTTAGCTTTGAAAAACATGACTGAGGTAGCGAAAAAGTTTAGATATAGTAAATGATTATAATAAATTATTAGCATAAATTTCATGTTTTTTAAAGAAACATTTGTATTTTTTGGGATTATAATAATTTATATTTATTTGTAATATAAATGGTATTTTAAATATTAATTTTTACTTCAAATTTTAAATTTTGAGAAAATACAAATAGAGGAATAATAGCTGAATTTCATTATTTTGTTTTCAAAACTGATTTTATCATTTACGTTGGTGACAAAGATGTATCACTTAGACGCGAATAGTGTTAGTATTTTATTCGACTTTTATCCGATTTTTATATAAAAAATTCGGATAATTCGAATATAAATTTCATAAAAATAATATTCGGATACATATCACTAGACGCGAAACTTAAACCAATAATACGAATCTTAGAACTTTTAATATGATAAGTCCGAAAGATCCATTTACAGGTTTTCTCTTATCGTCACTAGAGATGGGCAAATTTATTATGTATTCTTATTTAACATTATCTATGATTTTTTTTAACATTAAATGATTAGTGTTTGTAGTCGACCAAAATTTATCGACTCGACTAAGCTGATATTTTAAAAATCTATATGGTGCCTTTATATGTACTGCATTGTATTCCTATTTAGCTATATTATATATTAGTACAGTACACTTGTTTCATATAAAGTGTACTGTATAAAAAAATTATAAAAATAATACAGTACTTTAAATAATATTTATGTATTTAGTTCAAAAAAAAAAAAATTATTAACCGAATTAGACTGAAATAATAAAAATTAAAAAATATTACTGTTATAACTAAGTTAACATTTCCAAAGAGATAAACTAATAATTACATATAAGTTTATACACTCGCAAGTATAATTATTATAATAAATTTGCAAAACATATTTTAATTAAATTTCTAAGTATCGTTTCTAAATTTTTGAAGCTTTTCTAGTAGCATAATTTCCCTCTCTAGTTTATTATTTTTATCTCTTTGAATGCTAAGTTTTTCACATTCAATTCTTAAAATTTCTTCATGATTATTAATTGATATTTCAGAAAGTTCATGTGAAATTGTTGGGTTACTTTTAACAAGTCGAGTTTTTTTGTGAGATTTTTGATTAGTCAAATTTTTATTTCTATGCTTTTCTTTTTTTTTAAAAAAAAAAAAATTTTCTTAATTAATTATAAATAAATGTTTATAATACAGTCAAATCTCTTTATAGTCATCTTCTTTATAATTACTTATAATCATTTAAATTTTTAAAACCAACTTATAAAATTTAATCTCTATATAAGCATCAAATTCTTTAAATTAAAGATATGATTATAGAGAGGTTTAACTATATATATAATACATATATCACATATAACTTTTTTTAGTTATCTTAATAGTGTTTTGCAATAATAATTTATTCTAAAAAACTAATATATTTGTTTTTTTATATATAAGAGCAGAGTTTTATTAAAATTAATTAAATTTATTTATACGCAGATTTAGATCTCTTTTTGCTGATTATTTAAACTAATACTAAAGCAAAAAATTTTTTTTACAAAATAAGTATTAAACTTAAGGAAATTCAGTAAAATATTAGTTCTAAATAGAAGTATATAGTATATAGTCTCATAAAACCTTTTAGGTAATAAAAAGCAAAAAGCTAAAGCAGATAATAGCTTTAATATTTTAGCTAAAAGTTTGTTTTATAAAGTATTAAAGTTGAAAAGAAAAAGTTTAACAAAGTTGAAATTTGAAGATAAAAGAAAAAATATACTACAGTATTTATACTAGGACAAATACTCTTATACTTACTTACTTCTACTTAGTTTTTTTGCATTTACCTTCTTTGGTCCTTTAGATTTTTATTTTTTTTTATTTGTGAAGATTTAGTCTATTTTTAAAAAAGAATCAAAAATACTATATCTAAATTAGTAAATAATTATATATTTATAAGTAATCTAATAGTAAATAATAATATATATAATAAGACAAGTATAGTTAAAAATAAATTTAAATACCTCTTAGTATTTTATTTTTTTTTCAACAAGCTGTCTGCAGATTTTTATTAAGTATTATTTTTAAATTACATTTGTTAATGTAGATACAATAGCATGATTAAAGATCCATTTGATTGGCTGATCACAAAAAATTTTTTCATAGTACTTAAATAAGAAAAAGTCCAACTTCGCTTATATGCAAGCTAGGTTACATCACATATTAATCGTCTAAAAAACTTTACAAACGTTTTAATAGCTCGTTCGTTTACCTACCTTCAAATTTAATCTGGTATAATCAGATTCACTAAAAAGTTTTACTATACCGTTTTTTTTTAAAAAAGTAGGATTTTGCACGTTCAACTAAATTCTACTTATGTGATATGAAACTAGAAAGCCGAACATATATTCGTCTTTTTCATTTTATACTTATCAGAAAACAGATCAACCTGGCTAGCATTATATCTCAATCGAACACTCAAGCCTTGTATAGTTTTATTGAATGATCGCTGACATACTTCTCGAACTTTTTGGATCTTTTTGAAATTTACGTATGAGTAAAATTAGCTATATTCAATTTTTTTATTTACCAACTATCAATTTCGTTAATTTTATTAAGCAAATCTAATTCTAGAGTTTCCTGTCTATTTAGGTGATCAATTACCGTCTCTTCTGAATTCTCCTCTTCATTATCTTCTTGCTCTTCATCATCATCTAAATTATCATCCTTATTTTTTTTGGAATTTAAGCCCTTTAAAAACGCATTAACATTTGTCCATATGCCATTTTTATAGTAATTTAAACAACGCCTACATTTTCTTTCTATTTCATTGTAGCATTGTAGGTGAAATCCGTGCCCACATATTAAAATAATTGTTTGATCATTTATAATTAGTGTATTATAACAATGATCACAATTATTCAATAAGGGGGGGAATCGTGTACTATATCCGGTTGGCATACTTTTTATGTCTATTTCACCTAGAGTAGGAAGATTATATGTGGTAGGTATTTCTTCTTTCTTTCGTCGCTTTTGTGAAAATGGAATTTTATTGCTGACTAAAACGGTTTTTTCATTTTTTTTATAAATTTCTTGAAATTGTGAAAGAAGAAAGATACTAGTTTTAGTGGTTAAAAATTTCAGATCCCGTGGTGTATATGAATACCGCTTTGTAGTTGAAAACATTTCACGGAATGCAGAATATTTGTGAAAATCTAAAAGATAAGCCTGTTTCTTTATATTATCAGCAGTATCTTTTGGTGATGTTGTAGCTCTTATCCTACTGTGCATGTTCTCTATCCAGTAATCATTGAATTGAACTAAATTTTTTTTAATTGCTTCTCTTATTGGATGTTCGATTTTTTCCCAATAGAATAGATCCGATAAAAATGCTAATGGGGCCTTATTATAATTTTTACGATGCCATCGTAAGGCGAAGGTCCATATACGAAAAATCGTTTCTACATAATTATCATATGATCCCGATCGAAATAATAAAGCATATATATCGAGAGAAGCTGGTATGATATTGTCTAACAGCTCCATAATAACCTGGTACTCGATATTTTTTTGTAAAAAATTAAATTTTTTTATAATATGCTCTTTAATCTCAATCCATGCAGTAAATGCTAACTCAAGTATAAGATTTGTTCTCCACGGTCTAGGTTTTTTGGCTAAAACTTTTTGTTCACCAAATACGAAATGGAAGAGCTTCTCAAAAAATGAGTAATACATTTTCATTACCTGTTCTTTTGTATTAAGAGCAACATGCAAAGGCCCAAGTAAAGGAACAAATGATACTATTTCTTTTGGTATTGAAGTATCATTTTTATTATGAAAATGAGTAAGCGCTTGACGAATATAACGCTGACCTGGCCAATCCGCGATGATTGGTGCTACATTACTATCAAGATGACCTATTTCTTTATTATAATCCAAAATAATATTTAATGCATTTAGGTAATCTTGCATAGAATGTAGTTGTTGTTCCTTTACTCCTATTAACATTGCCCTTTCATTTTGTGCTCTTCCTTTCGTTCTTCAATAGCATTATCATAAAAATGAATTGAAAGCTGATCAATTCTATCAAAATTAGGGAATGATGAACTATTCCATTGGGCTATCCGTTGTGAATATGACATATCGAAGCAATACTGGTATCGGTTAATAAGTTTTTCACAAATAATAGAAGCATCGATATTATCAGGATTGTGAACAGACTTATTATTAAATATAATAAGCACGGGATCTGATATTTCAACCTTTTTGGATACACATGTTGCTAGATGAACTGCTCCCGAAAGAGATGTGTTATCCGGACGTCGATTTTCATAGATGTTGTGATAATCATCCAGGTTGTATATGCAAAGATGGTTTTTGTTTTCATTTAAATATTTTTTTACCCTTATTGGATGTTCGTCAGCAATTTTTTTTTTGTAGTTATATACAGTTTAATGAGAAACCGAAATTCCAGCATTACTTAACGTATTAATTGCATCGCAAGTTACTCCTGATCCCGCAAGATACAAAGCAAGCTCTAATTTAAACTTATTAACATGCTTATTACGTATTCCTGCCATTAAGTATAATATTGTAACAATTTTTTTCTTATCTTCATTTTTATTATAAGGTGAACGATCATCTGGAATTAATATAGCACACATATCGGCAAAAAAATTTTTCAAGCTAGGATCAGCTTCTTCAAGCATTTTATCGAATTTATGAGGGTCAAGTATCACATTTTCATATCTTTTTGTATATAAAACGCTCGTCATTTTTTTAATCTGATCACTAAGCGATAGTTTAACTGGTAGTATAGGAATAGACGCAGGTGCAGGTAATTGATTTTCAACAATAGCCGTATAATGAGGACTACAAATTTGATATCCGGCTTGCAAATAAGGATACAGCTGAAGATTTCCTTTAATAGATGCTTTTCTTATAGCCAAATTAGTTAGGCATCGAAAATTATTAGAGCTTTTGTCACAATTGCGAATGGAGCAAGGGCCATGATTTATTTTACACTTTGGCATATTGCGAAGATTTTTTAAAAAAAAAAATTAAAATAAAAACGCGTTTATTACGTGACTTTAAACACACATTAGTTTATTCAAATTTATTATTTAAACAATTAGTTTGTTGTACAAATGCATGCAAAACAAATTCGTATCATTTTACTAATGCTACTGAACAAGATATGAAAACCGTTATAGTACAGTACATATGACCGAACACTTTTACAATAAATACATAAAAGAAGAAAATAAAGTATTCATATAAATTTTTAATCAATACATAAAAAATATATATGTGCTCTAAGTATATGCGTTATAATATTGTCAAGAAAGGGCGTGCTTGTTGAAGTCTCCCGTGCTTTTATTATTAAAAACATATATTTGCATTATGGGCCGATTAAAATTTAATTTTAATTTTGACCAATTAAAAAAGATCAGATTTTCAGCCAATCAAATGGATCTTTAATCATGCTAGATACAATTAACTACATATATAACTTTAGTTGTTATCTATTTATAGGTTTTGCTATATAGATTATCTACTAATTGCTATATCTAATATCTGCCTGTAGATACTCTATTTAAACTCTCTGGTATTACTATAAAACTCTATATTTAATCTAATATTTATATCTATGCTAATCTTGTGCTATCTTATTTTGAGGATCACTCAAACCAACTTGCGTCTTAAATTATCTTCATAGGACTAAGTTTTATTACAAGGTACTCTAATATATTCTATTTCAGTAAGAGCTTATGAATAATCTCAACTATGCTATACTATATCTCAATTAAGCTAGCATATACTCTTATTAGTGTTTATATTAATCTAGTTCCTTCTATAGCTCTTCACTAAATTGGTCTAGTTCTTCCAAATATTTCATAAAATAAATCCTTCTAAATCTAGTTAGTTACCAAGCCAAGTTAGTGTTACTATTCATATAATGTTATATCATATTTGACTTTTCTATTATACTATAGACTTACTCGTACCTACTTAGTCTGTATTCTTCATATCTAGACTTCTTCTAGATCAAGTATTAAGCTAGCATGATTGTTAAAATTCATACTACTTCATCTAATTCAGAATTTTTACTATGCAAGTTCTTTGCTTATAGATCCTATTAAAATTTATTTATGTAATATTAAATCATACTTGATTTTTCTGTTATATTTCTAATACCTGATTAATATTAGTGCAATATGATTTACAAGGTTACAACTCTAGAAACAAACAAGGTTTATTATAAGTTAAATATAAAGGTCTAGATAATTATTCAAATTCATTAACAGTAGAATTTAAACCTCATAGAAAGATATTTATATGATTAGTTAATTTTAGTAGATCTACTCATGATTGTCTGTGATAATTAACCAATTAAAATACATAATTTTACTAATACTATAGTACTAGAAAATAAAACAAAACTTTGAATAAATAAGCTTATAAACTAATAAATATATACAAAAGAATAGATTACTTATATTTAGAGAATAGATATATATACATAAAGTAGGTTAATACTATATTTATTACTAATAAACCTAAACTTATTAAAGAATCTATGTACAAGATCTATATATAATATATAACTACAACTATTAATATATAGTGACAAGCTCAAATACACTATAAAAATTAATCAAATTTAAATATTAAGCCTGAATCTTCTACTACTAAGAGCTTATACCTATTCAAATTAAACAGTTAAAAGCAAAAGTTTGTCTAAATCTAATATAATAAAATAGTTTTAAATAAAAACAATACTAGTTATCTTCATTCTACAATATGATCTAATAAAAAGTAGATATATTTTGTCTTCTAAGTAAAGTAAGTTAGAAAGCAAATTCTTTTTAAATTCTTTTGCACAGTGAATATTAATATTCTTTTAATACTAAAAATAGCTTTGATAGTAATTTTTTTTTAGTAAAACGTTATATTCTCAAAAAGTACTTTAAAGTATATAAATAAGTTATTTGGATAATTAATTGATATTAGCTAATCAGATAAAAGTTCTCCTATAAATTTAAACTCCAGACCTCTTATATAGCAGTCTAGCAACCTAACTATTATACTAAGATTACTAGACCTACTTCTTAGTACTAAAATTAAGATTATTAATTTAAAGATATAAAATACTTTGTAGTATCAGTATTTTATATAATTTCTACAAAAGTCTTAAGCTTAATAGAGATAGTAGCTTAAGCAATATTTATTTTTTTTTTTTTTTTGTTTCTTTGTTTTTTGATTTTTTTTTTCTTTAACAGTCATGCTTTATGCATTTATTAGACAAAGAGTTACAGATAGCTAGGGTTCCAACATCTTATCTGAATAACTACGTAACCTATTATCCGAACCGAAAAAATCATCAACCGGTTTATATTTTTTTCAAACTAGTTTTTCATGATATTCAGTTAAGTAAGTAGATATTCAGTTGACCTGGGTCAGTTGAATAAATAGATATTCAGTTGACTTAGGTATCTAGCAAAAATGGATATTTGGTTAATCTGTATTCAATTAATAAATAATCAGTGATTTAATCGAATTAAAGTTTATATATGACTCATATCAATATGCCTGATTAGTAATTAATATTAGAAGGCAAACATAAGGAGTAACTAAAACGGATCAAAAAAAATTTTAACTTGCATTATCTTTTTTCACTAGAGTGCCAGTTTGGATTTAATCGAATTAAAGTACCATGATCATATGTTAATATACAGGTCAGTCTCTACCGTTATAGGGCTTCAGAACTTTTAAGAGAATAACTTAACAAATTATTAAGATTTGATCAAAAAGTCCTGAAGCTCTATACATAAAGTCTATGCATGACTCATATCGATATGCCTGATTAGTAATTAATATTGGGAGATGAACATGAGTAACTAAAACAAATCAAAAAAAATTTTTTTTTTAACTTGCATTATCTTTTTTCGCTAGGAG
>CAJVPM010001097.1:0-13278 GCA_910592325.1 Scutellospora calospora
AGTCTTGAAGAACATTATCACTATAAAGAAGATAAATATGAGCTTCATTAAGTTGTTTGTTGATTGAAAATCTTGTTGGCTTATTAAATTTTTGTTCCTTTAAGTATTTCATAAAGGATCCAATAGTTTGTTCAGATTTAAGTGAACTAAGATTATGATATTTTAAGAAAGTATTATAGCAAGTTAGTACTTCAAAGAGTTCTAAGGATGTTGGAATTGGAAGCACTAAAAGGTCTTCTATATATTCGCTTACTATATGCTCAGTTTTCACAGCTATATCATACCTAAAAGCCTGCTCTGTAAGTTGAGTCTAACTGTTATTAATTTGAATTGCTATATAAATAGACTTTCCCATCTGCCTACTTATATCATTCTTCTTTAGATTTGGTTTACTATTATCAGTAAGATAAAGTTTTAAATTAAAAGTAGTGGTTGCATCTATATATATAGAAGACCTTATTGAAAAGAAGTTTCTAAAAAAAACAAAGAATTTTTTAAGTTTGCAGGTTCTTGAAAGTTAATATTATGTTTTTCTTTGAGATATTTTTCAGCATAAAGAAATACTTGTTTAAAAAAGAATTTAACTATTTGTAGATATGTAGGGTTTGTGACTTGAATTATATCAAAATATGTTAAAATTTGAGCTAATATAAATATATTAAGTATTTTAGTACATATAAACTCAATAGTTTGATCTCTTAACAGATCAATAATTTTGAAGTTCACTACTGCTTCATAGTAGTAGGAGTTAAGATATTGGTAAAAATAGAAACTTCTGTGTTTAGTATTAGTTTCTACTTTGTTGAGTTTATAGGCTTCCTTTTCAGCTTTGTTTACAAGTTGATCGAGAAGTTGAGTTGGGACTAGTTTAAAAAATGATACTTTATGTTCCTGTTTACATTCAAATATTTCAATTTTAAGAGTAGATTCTTTTCAGATTTCATACTCTTTTTTAGGAAATAGCTTATAAAAGTAATTTGTATATCTTTTAAGAAATATTGAAAAGTCATATTTTCCTTCAACTAAAATAATATAAGCCTCATCCTTGCAAGTTAAAATATGATAATTAGAATATTTAATACTTTCAGTTCTTCTGTTATCAAAAGATTGAGGTTTAACTATTTTATATTCTGTTGAGAGAAGCAGAATTAGTTGTTTGATAAATTGTAGATAAAATTAGTGTTTAAGTATATTATGCACTTTTGTTTTGTTTAGTAGTTCATCAAATTGTTAGTTGTAAATTGAAAAGAATTTTTTGAACCAATTTTCAAAATATTCTAAAGAGTTTTTTAGAGAAAAGATATTAAATTTCTCTAAAAATTGTGTTTTTGAAATATTGAAGAGAAGAGTTATGTTAAATTTTTTGTCCTGTTTAATTATAAGATATTTTCCCTTTTGATCTAATACATTAATTGCAGAAGATATAGTAAATCTCATAGGGTGAAGATTGAAGTCTTCTGCAAACTTTGTGTAGTTTAATGCTTGTTAGTATTTTCTAGAGAGGTGAAGGTAAATTCTAGCAAGATTTATACAAAACTAGAGTCTACTATTAGTTTTGTATAGGGGAATTATATAAGGTGATACAAAAATCTTAGCATTGTTAAGTTTAGTAAATAGAATTGTTGTAAACTTATGAATAAGTTTTGTCATCATTGATTCCAAAATATCAAATAGAATTGTTGCATTTTTGTTAATGTTTGGGTTGCTTTAAAAATTAAATCAGTTAAAAATTTAGGTCATTGTCTAGCTATATTTCTAATGATTTGATAGAAGCTAGCTTTAAGTACTTTTTTTGTTTTAGTTGCTAGCTTGATTTCTTTTTCTGATATAAAATTATATAGATTTGTTTTGAGGAAGTCAAAAAGTTGTTTAGATAGTGGAGTTTGGAGTTTGTTATTAGACTTCATTTTATTAGAGATGAGGAAATTGTGAAGCTAATTAAAGATAGGTTCAAGATTCTTTTTTGGAGTATCTAAGTTTTTAGTAGTAGTTTGATCAGTATTAGTAGTTTGGAGCTGTTCAATATTTTTTGCTTTTCTTTTGTTAATAGTTTATTAGTTTGTATTAATATTGAAGACAGGAGTATTTGTAGTAGTTACTGTAGTAGTAGTAGTAGTTAGAGTTAGATTTGTATTAGTTTGTTGAGTAGTAGTTAGAATAGGATTTGTGTTAGTTTGTTGAGTATGAGTTTTGCTTGAGGGATTAATAGATTTATCAGGTATGGTAATTGAGGATTGCTCATATTTTATTAATTCCTGTATAGCAAATTCTCTAATTAAAAGATTAGTTTGTTTAGCAGATTTAGAAGATGATGTTGGAGTAGTAATAGAGTTAAGTATAGGTTTAGCTTGTTGGAGAGTTTGTTTAAAAGTAGAAGTAAGATTTTTTCTTGTACTATCAAGATTTTTAGTATCTAGTAATGATATTGTTGCAATAGAAGAACTACTAGAAGTAGCTGAGGTAGTTGCAATAGTGCAGTTATAGTGAATAGCTTTACTTTGTTTAAATTTAGCATTATTTGAGAGGTTATTTTGGTTATTTGTGATTTTGTATCAAATAGCCAACTAGTATTTTTTGCGTGGAAGATAGGAGTAGGAGAAGGAAGAATAAATTGAGTAATTTTGTTCAAGTTATCAAGAACAGTTTTAGTTTTTTTGTTAGTAGCACTTGTAGCAAATATTGTGAAGTTTGTTGGTATTAGATTAAGAACAGTTTTGCTAACTGTGATAAAATTAGTATGATATTTATTACAAAGACAGAAAAAAATTGCAGTGATGCTTGAAGCTTTAATAAAATAAGTAGTCTTAGTATTTCTACGTAGAGCTTTGGTAATACAATCTATTGGCTTAAAGTTTGCAAGAACAGGCCAAGTATTATTTAGATTTTCTTTATCAAAAACAATCCTATAACTATTAGCATTTTTAGAGTAGAAGTAATCAAGGTCAAAAGTATCAGGATCAGTTGTAGTAAGAGTAGGCATATTTTTTAAATTAAATTATAAGGTATAGTGTTTTTAATATTATATTAGAGATAAGAACAAAGAGAGCTTCTTAAAAAAATAGAAAAAACCAATTAAAATAGAAAAAATTGGTATTGTAAGATTATTTATAAAAACTATCAAGTTTTTATAAATTATAAGTTGAAGTATTAAGTAAACTAAGTTTTATATTAAAATTAAAAAAGTTTTTAATGAAAATAATTTAAGATATTTTTATAACTAAACAATAATAAATAGTTTTTAAAGATAAATATATTTTATTAGATGTTTTAATATATATTATATAGTAGATAAGATTATAAGATAGAACTTGTATAGAACTTGTTATTTTAGAAAAGCAAAAAGTAACCCTTTATATATCTTTTTATAATACTATTTTTAGAAAGATACCATATGTTATAGAAGATTCCAAGAGATGCCATAAGGTAGAACATGTGCTAGAACTATATGGTATGCCATATGGCATAGTTTGCATCAAATTTTCTGGCCATATGCATTGCACAAGTTAGAAAGTAACATGATATACTTCTTGGTATTATAAAACTAAAAATAGCAATTACTCAATAACTTATATAATGATTTGTAATAAAATATATATCATCATGAAGCTAGTAACCTTCTCTACAATTCTTATTAGAGGTCCAAAAAGAACTGAACGCTTCTTGGTCCGCTATTACTGTTCAAAACCAAAAATATATACTAACTACTATAAAACTATATAATTAATAATTATAAATAACAACCGTAGAAAACAAAAAAACAATCAACTCTTTCTGCAGATCATTTTAACCAAATTCAGAACTAAGAGAAAAACTAAGATAACTTGAAAAACCTATTAAGAAACTATACCTAAAGCATTAAGAAAAAAGAAGGAAAACCAAAAAATACATATATTGTATTAAAAGAATAAGAGCAAAAAACAACTAGAAAGACTAACACAAAATTAGGAACAGAAAATTTTGACGAAAAAAAATTTTTTCTTAAAAATTTTAGAGATTTAAAATCACTCTGAATTGCAGATTAGTTATTGTAATACAAATATGTAAAAATAGTATAAACAAACAAATGTGATTTAGAAACTAATAAGACGTATTACATATTAGCTAATAGAAAGAATCTATATATAATGGAAACCAGAAAAATCACAGGTAATTAGAAAAAATCTAAGAAATTTGATCAAAAAGACAAAGTTACTCGAAGAAAACAGATTAAAGATAGAAGAAACCAGAGTATACAAAACAAGATCAAAATAACATATAGAACACAGAAAGCTTTAAGTATTTCATTAAGAAAATAACCAAAAAGTATAATAGAGAAATTATCCAAGAAGGTAGCATATCGGTACTAGATCTAGCAGATCATCTTGATGAAATAGTCACAAAAGTAATGAATGTCAATAAGAGTATTATTACTCTAGCAAGACAGTGGCGTGTTGTACTAGAAAGAGCTACTTTTACAGAAGACATAGACAAAATTAAAGAAGTTTTAGGAAGAGAGCAAGAAGTAACAATCATGCAACTAGAAAAAGCAAATGAAACAATACAAGAAATAGAAATGAGAATTGAAGAAGTAATGGTTACAGAAGCAGAAAGAGATAAAAAATTAGAATCATGCAAAAATATGAAACAGAATATGCAATATCAAGAAAAAGTAAATAGCAATGAAAGAAGAGCAGAAAGAGTGAAAGTACTAGAAATTATAGAAGATATTTAATTAGTAGAAAATAGCATAGAAATACGTCTATATAAAGATAAGATAGAAGATAGATTAAAACAACTAGTAGAGATAGGAAAAGCAAGATATAGTAGTATATCTTTAGACTGTAGTTTATAGGTACCTAACTCAGAAGTGTATAAAGACAAAGGAAAGATCAAAGCAAAGGTAGTAGCAGTTAAGATCCTAAGAGATAATGCAGAACAAAGAGAAAAATCAATAAAATAGTCTCTAAGAGAAAACAAATATATCAAAGTGATTCAAGAAAAATTTGCAAATGGAAACTAATGGTATATTATTTACTTTGATTGTAAAAAAGGGTATGATAAAGCTAAGTTAAGACTAGAGAAAAAGAAGGATGAATTTGACTAGATAAACCTAATACTCAAGAAAAAGATCGAAAAAGGAAGTCCAAAGAAAAGAAAAATTGCACAAAACAAAAAAAAAGAAAAAGAAGGAAGAGAAATCTAAGCAAAGAAGGAACTTGAAGAAATACTAAAGAAGAGGTCTATTCAGTATAACCAAACTGAAAAGGGGAATGTTTAACAAGTGGTACAAGTAAAAAGAGAAAGGAAATAGCTTATGTTCAAATAGAAGAAGAAAAAGTAGTATCCACAAAAGATAAAAGGAAAAAAAGAATGTACAAACAAGAAACTCTCATAGCTAAAGAAGAAGTCCTCAGTAGAAATAATAGCATAATTAACGAAAGAGAATCTTACTCAAACAAAAAAGAGACTATTACTGAATAGGATATACTCTATTACATATTAAGATCACAAGTTTTCTTTGCAATTAAATACTTGGTCATGTTAAAAATATTGAAATGATAAAAGAAAAATATGGAAAAATAAGAGCAGAAGTATCTTTTGAAAAAGGAAGTAGCTTTGTACAAGAGATCAAAGCTTTTGAACAAAAACAGAAAAAGGAAAACATAAAGAATCAGAAATTAGGCTACTAGTCAACAAAATTTGGCTGAGAAACATAGAAGTTTGCAAAAGATTTAGCCTATATCTGCTCAAAGCTAAATTTTTCTTTAGAAGATTAGTCTTTCAAGTATGGATAGTATATCTACTCTCTAAGAATGAAGAAGTAACGAAAAAAGTATACAAAATACTATTAGAAGAAATTATCAAGAACAGAAAAAATACAATATATATGATCTTAGGAGATTTCAACATGGTATTAAATGAAAGACTAGATATGAGTAGCAAAGGAAGAAGAAATACAGATACAGGTATAAGAATCATAAAATAGTTAAAAAATACTGACTACATAGAAACCTTCTACTTCTGCAATCTAGAGTTAATCAAATACTCATAGTCAAATAGTAATGTATTAACTAAAATAGATTATATCTAGACAACGCAAGATATGAAGAGCCTTATTCTAAATAGCAATATAGAACAAATAGAAACAGTAACAGATAGTCGTCACAGAATAGTCTGGTTATAATTAGATAGCATAAGTATCTTAGAAAAGAATAAGCAGAGAAACAAAAAGAGACAAAAAGAAATAAGAAGACTATACTAATAACACAAGACAACAGAAGAAAATTGGAATAATTATAGCTAAGAAGTCGAAAAAATTATACAAAATGCAGAAAAGATGAAAAGAAGGAAAGTAAACTAAAGAGAAATAGAGCTTGAAACAGATATCAACGAAGAATAGAAGCTGATAGCTAGAGTAATACAAGTTGTAGCAAACAAACATATCCCTTCAACAAAGACACAAAACTTGAAAAGTCAAATTAGAAAAGAGACTACGAAATCTCTAACATATAGTAGAGCCAAAGTCCTAGGAAGAATATTTAGAAAAGGATCCAAGGATATGGGACAAAGTATAGACAGATCTGAGAAAGCAATTCTAGATGCGTGAATAGAGGATCTAAATATAGAGTACAAGATCAATATCCTATTCTTATTAGAATTCTGAAACAAAGAATACTGCATTAAAATTAAAGAGTAGTGAAATGTACTAAAAGAAAAAGCTCAGAAAGAAATGCAAGCTGCAAAAGGAAAGAAATAAAAGAAAGAATAGAAGAAAAATTTGCACTAATACCCAAAAGCCAAAAGCAAATGCTGAACAAATTGCTTGAACATCTTCATAACAAGATTATAGTTAATAGAGTTTTAGTTCAAAGCAAAAATAAGTTCGAAAGCAAAAAGTTGGTTACAGAAAGTAGTGATATTAAAAAGAAAGTGGAAAGATATTTTAAAGAACAATTTAGAAAGTGAAAATATCAATTCAAGTGAATAGATTAAGAATGAGCTAATGTTTACAAAGAACAAGAGAGAATTAATATAGTTTAGTACTCAGAGGTTATAGATAAAATAACAGAAGAGGAATAATCAGAAGTTACAAATATGCTAAAAGAAGATACAGCATCTGGTATCTTAGGTATTGGCTACAGACTCATCAAAAAAGTAAGCTCTAAGACAAAAACACATTTAATAGAATTTACAAATAAAGTAATCTATGAAGGAAAATTTCTTAAAAAATAGAAGCTAGAGCAAATCTATCTAATTCCTAAAAGTACAGATTGGGAATTTAACTTGGCTAGCACTAGACCAATAATGTTACTTGAAACATTCAGAAAACTCATAGTTAGAATAGTTCAAAAAAAACTAAGCAAAGTCTTTGTTGAAAAGCAAATCCTGAAAAGAGCTAACTTTGCAGGACTACCTAATGAAAGTACTATAGTACCTATATACATCTTAAATAATATTATCAAAGATGCAATTCAAAAAGAAAAAAAGCTTTAGATAGCTTTTCAGAACATACAAAAAGCATTTGACTTAGTTAGTATTCATACTTTAGAGCTCTCTATGAGTAGAATCAAACTTCTTGAAAATCTAATCACTTTTATTAAGCAATTATATCAAGACTATAAAATAAGAGTGATAACAGATGAAGGTCCTACAGATTTTTTTGTAACTAGAGACAGCATAGATCAAGGTGAAATAATCTCTCTATTAATGTAGAAAATTTTCTATAACCTATTGCTAGTGAGGATACAGCAGCTAGAAATTGAGTACCAGATAGAACTACAGTAGCCAATTGATATCAAAAAGTGAATTTTCAAAACAGAAAAAGCTATAGTTTCTGCACTAGTATACACAGATAATACTATATAGGTAGCAGAGTCTAAATATGCATTGCAATAAATTATACGAGTATCAAACAGTTTCTTCTTACTGAATAATATTGAGATAAATAGAGCAAAATCAGAAACAATTGCTTGGAGACCCTACAAGCAAGAAAAAGAAGATGAATATATACAAATTGGAATACCTTCAAGACAAGTTAAGGTCAAGGAATCTAAAGAAAATATGAGGTTCTTAGATGTTTGAATAAGTTTAAGAAAACAAGAAAGAACAAGTATCCTATGCTGCAAAAAAGAAGTAGGAAAACTAATTTGTATATTAAAATACAAAAAACTCTCAGCAAGTCAGATAATATACATAAACAATATGGTACTGCTTCCAAAGCTCGAATACTTGCTAGCAAACATCTGTTTAAAGAAAAAATCATATGATATAATACACTAGCCTATACTTAGACTAATCAAATAGAAATTAGAACTCCTATTCATATATACGAATGCAACTTTTTGGCATAGAGATATATTCAGAGTAGTAAGCCTATAGCAAAAATATATAGAGCACCATATATCAAAGTTCTTTGTAAGGATAAATACAAATAGTATTTTAGGTATAATTACGTTAATGAGATTAAAACAGGCATAACTAGATATGAATATGCTAGAGTATATACTTACTGCAGAAAATATGAACTAAAAAAAAACAAGTATAGAAACCTAGGAGCTATAATAATGCAATATGCAAAAGAATTTGGTCTAAGTATTATGAAAAATGATTTTATAGCAGGTTGAAATCTTATAAATTTGAAAGAGAGAAAAAATTATCTTATTAATAGCATACTTAATAAATGTAATATAAAAGAAGTACAAGAAGGTATAAGTAGGCTCAATTTATGATATATAAATCAGCTATTAGACAATGAACAAGAAAGAATGATCATATGGAGATAACTCAAAGTAAGAGAAGGAAAGAGACATGTCAGAAGAAAAGCAAAATGGTTCTAAACCTTAGAGAATGAAATTTTAGAAGACAAGAAATCAAGAGAAGTAAAGGAGGAGTACTGAAAAAGAAGAGGATTTCAAATATAAGAAGCTGAAAGAATAATCTTATCTGACAAAAGAAAGAAGGAATAAGTGCTTATAAAAGGTAAAGAGAATAAAGAAAATAAAATTAGCCATATCATTAAAAAGAAAAAGAAGCTTGTAGAAGTAGAAGTTTAGGAAGAGACCACGAAAATTTGTTTAAAGAATATAGCTAACAAGAAGTATACAGAGAAGGAACCAAATTGAAAAAAAATAGCTAAAAAAAAAAGGTAGCACTAAAAGAAATTCACAACATCTCAAGCTTCATACAAAAGAAAAATAATATATCAGAAGTAGTTTTCAATAGGAAGTACTTAGGAAAAATAGGAAAAGAGAACCAAAAAAGCAAAGTAGAGGAGTTCAAGAAGTTTAAGAATTTAGAGTGAGTTAAAGTAGAAAATAGCTAGGGATCAGAACTAATTAATTAGGTTATTCAAAATACAAGAATTAGAGCAGAACTTAAAGAGAGACTAGAAGCAAACAGAGAAGAAAAAGAAATAGTATTTTATACAGATAGCTTACTCAGTAATGAAGAAACTAGAAACAAAGTAAGGATGAGATTTAGTTTAGTTCAAATAGATAGTGCAAATAGTATAGTTTTTAGTTATAAGGGAAGAATAAAAAATTGGTTTTCATCTACTTGTGCAGAGCTAGTAGCTTATCTAGTAGTAGTTTTGTTAGTTTCTGATAGGTGCAAAGTAGAAATAAGAATGGATAGCACATATACAATTTTTGTAATCGAAAACTATCTTAAGAATGAAAAGACATATGAATAGTTAAAGTATAAGAATAATAATATTCTATATATAATTAAAAAGGTCTGCAAAAGCAAATCAGTTAAGCTAATACTGACAAAAGTTAAAAGTCATTCAGAAGATATGTATAATGATTTGGCAGACATACTGGCAAAGGAAGGATTATATGAAGTAAACTATATAGAACTGAACAATATCAGCAACAACAACACAAAATATATTTCTAAATAGCAAGAGCTAAGTCTAGAAACTCTGCTAAAAGCTTTTGTTAAAAAAGCAGTTCAAACAATATACAAGGTAGAATGAATCTGACTAAGAAAGAAAAACAATACAGAACACTAGTTGAGAATTTAAAAACAGGATTAGAAAGCCTTTAAGGGTATACTAGAAAGTTGTTATAAACAATACCAAAACTCTAAAATAAACTATTTGTGATTGTTCAAAATCAAATGTATTGAAAACCTCCTTCTAATAGTAGAAATCTTAAATTATAGAAAGCTATAATGTACAAAGATAGTCTATACAAAAGATGCTTTAAGAAAAAAGAAATAATTAGACATTTAGTCACTTGTAAAAAAACATACCAGGTACTGGAAAAAATTGAAAATGAAGCATAGAAATAGCTCTGCGAAGACCAAAGAAAGGATGAAAACTAGAATCTAGGAAGCATATACTAAGCAATCTAATATAAACAGAAGACAAAACAACAAAAGAGAAAGGAATGGTTAAGAGGTATACTCTGTAAAGAAGAAGCTGAAAGAATCAGAAGTATCACTGGCTCTAAAAGTATGACAACTAAATTTTAGAGCCTTTTCTGATACATCTGAATGGAATTAGTATATAAAGAAATTTAGAAAAACTATTGCAAAGATATGGAAGCTTGAAAGAAAAAAGAAAAGATCTCCAAAAAAGAAAAGTACACATAGAAAGAAAAAGGAAAAAATGTTTTAAAAGAGAAGCTATCAAGAAAAAAAATGAACTGCAGAATAGATAAGAATATAGAAAGTTGTAATATTAGTCTTAAAATAGCATTAGATAGCATAGCTAAGGAAGTAAAAGAGAGAATTCTAATTAGTTAGATTTAAAAATTAGTCATAATAGACTGTAATATCCTTCTTATATTGATTCGTAGTCCACTTAGGACTATGTAAGTATAGAACAAAGGTTACTATAGCAAATTACATATAGGTATCTATAGAATAACTAGGTGAGTTAGAGCTTAAAAAATTAGACATTAGATAGTATATAGCTAAATAATGATGTTTTCAAATAAGAAAACAATTCTAAAGCACATGTGCAATATCAGCAATAACAGAAAGCCTGAAGAATAAGAGTACATGACGCTGGCTTAAAACCAAAAACAATAGCCTTTTGCGAGCAATAGTTAAAGCTTGCAGAAGCAAGAAAATATTACTAGAGTTGACTAAAGTAAAGGTGCACTCGAGTGACCTATATAATGACATAGCAGATCAGCTAGCAAAAGAAGGTGCAAATAGAGATATAACACTAGAAGTCAACAATGTCAGCATCAAAAATATTAAGTTCATTCCAGAGTGGGAAGGTTGCAAACTAGACACACCACTAAGAACATTTGTTAAGAATTTAGTTCAAACAACATACAAGGCAGAATGAACTTGGTTAAGGAAAAAAAATGATATCTGGTACCAGTATCGTCTCAAAAGCCAAAATTAGAAAGTATTCAAAGGCCTGTTAATAAGCTGTTATAAGCAGCAAAGTAGAAGTATGAAAGCAAATCACTTATATATATTTAAAGTAAAGTGTATCGAAAATTTACTTCCTACCATCAAAGTATTAAATAATAGAAAACCGGATATATACAAAGACAGTATATGCAAAAGGTGTTTTATTAAACCAGAATCTGACGAGTATATTATTTGCTGTGAAAAGGCATAAGATGTACTAACTAAAATAAGTAAAGAAGTTTGGAAAAAGATGAAAGACGACAAGAGAAGCGATGATAGTTAGGATCTCTATAAGCTAATGCAGATCATGACAAAGTCATCTGAAAAAGAAAAACAAACTCAAAACGTCGAATAGCTGCGAGGAATCCTAAACAAAAATACTGCTAGAAAATTAAAAGAAGAAATTAGTGCAGAAAAATCTAATATTAAATTTTAATGCATGTTCTGGAATCTATGGATAGAACAAATATACTTAGAAGTCTGAATACTAAGATGCACATATATGAATAATTGGGAAAAAGAGGAAGAAATATCGCCGAAAGACAAGAAAATTAGCAAAATAAGAAAAACAAGGGAAAAAAATAAAGGAAAAAAGACAAACAAAGTAAGCCAAACTATGCTAGATGAAGAACGAGTAGATGAGAACAGTAGAGTATTTAGTTTAGACTTTAAAATAGTGAAAAATAGTTTGTTGGAAGGAATAGTAAAAGGAGAAAAAGGTTTATAGATATAATTAGCAAACATGATGGGCTGTGGCATCCTTCCTTCGAGGTACGTTTAGGTACTCCTTATAGGAGTCCGAAAGTAAAGAGGTTAAAGGTCACTATAGCAGATTGCACTTAGGTACCATAATAGTAACTGAGTGAGTTAATACTTAGCAATAGTCACTAGATAGTAATATATACTAGATAAAAATATTTTAGTCATTGATTAAAATTATTGATTCAATAAAATATTAGTATGATTGCTGAAAAAAAAAAAAAAAAGTTGATATTAGGTCCTATAACTTAGCTTTACTTAGCATTTCTAGTTTAGTTAAACTATCTTTTTTTTTTTTTTTTGTTACTTAGCTTCTCTTTAAAGTATTATTTAATTTTGCTTTATAGTTTTTCTAGTTTTCTTCTACAGTTTTGTCCAGATTAAATACTTATTTTTTATCTTTTAGTTTTTTCTCACAAGCTATAGTTCTAGACTTTTTTATTATTTCTATTTCTATATTTATACTTACTATAATATAGTTGCTATTTGTAATTATATATGATTTAGTTATCTGATAGCTTATTAAACTTTGTCTTAAATTCTTTAAAATTTATATATAGTCAATTCTAGATTTGATCTAGTTATTTAATTTAGTAAATTTCTTTTTATATAAGTAAAGTTTTCTAAATATTATTATAAGTAGCATAGCTTTCTCAATATACCACAAATAATATAAGACACAGAAAGAAGACTCTTAATAGTATCAAAGTGGAATATCATATTACTGTAGCAGTTTGTTTAAAGGAAGCATTTTGGTAAAGCCAAGGTATATTTTATTAAAGAATTAATAAAGAACTTTATTAAAGAACTGTAAGAACTAAAGAACTGTTAGAACTTGACAGAACTAATATAAGAACTATACAGACTACTTTATAAGAGAGGAGAAAAAGCTAGGATTTATATATATTTTTCTTTTTTTTTTTTTTTTTTTGTTGTTAAGGCAGCTTACATTGCTCAAGGAATTTTATTAGAATTGTTAACAGAATTATATATTGATAATCTCTACTATTTGTAATTACATGAAGAGTGTATAACAAGCCACACATACAACTTTAGTCATTATCTATTTTAAGTAGTCTGCTACACAGGCATTAGACTACCTGATTGGTTCTACACTATGCTACCATATCTGTAACCTACCTGTGAGTTACCTATTTAAACACTCTG
>CAJVPM010001098.1:0-13270 GCA_910592325.1 Scutellospora calospora
ATTATTTTGTGAGCTTTCTTGATTATTTTTAGGTGATATATATGCTACTCAGATCTGTAGCATAACCTTTTTGAAGTAGAACTCTACTTTAAATAAATATGAGTTGTACTTTTTATAAGCTTCTATATAGCAACACCAATTTTGATCTACTAATAGTCTTACTTCTGAACCTTTATTCTTGTTTCTTTCAGTATTAGATCAGAAATTTCTATATACTCTATTCTCTATATTAAACTATTCTTCTTTTTTTTAACATATATTAGTTTTAATGATTCCTATTAGGTTAAATTGTTTTTCCTTACAATACTCAACTAATTACTCTAGTTTTAAGCTATCTTTCTTAAGCCTATTTATATTATACATTTCTATTTTGATTTTCTCTTTCTATTTATCTTTTTTTATTATATTTATATTTTTCTCATATCTTTTTCTTGTTTATTTATCTCTTTATTATTCAATTAGTTTATACTATTATATACCTTTCTTGTATACTTAAGTTTTTTCTTTTTGATCTATATAAGTTTTCTGTAATTAGATTTTAGCAACTTTTAGAAGTGATTCAGAACATTATACTTCTATTTGCTTACTTCTTCTTCTAAATCTTGTACAAACTAAACTAGTTAGATTATATATTCAAGTGATCTGTTATTATTTCTATAATAACTTTGCTTGTTTACTTTTTCTCTCTAATTGCTGCTATTTCTCTATTGAAGACTACTCCTCTTTTCTGTTTTATACTTCTATTCCTTACTATCACTTAGTGCTATATATATTTTTCTATACTTCTCTTATACAAATTTTAAGTATTTATCTTTGAGTTCTAGTTTAATTTCTTTTCTTTTTCTTAGACTCTTTTAACTTCTTTTTAAATATATTTTATTATCTCTACTATCTTTTATTCTTTGGCTTTTGAATAGCTTGAACTCTTGATCTCTTGTATTTGCTTATCTTAACTTATTATTGTAGTAGTACATTGAAAGCTTAGAGATATTTATTATATTTTTTTAATTTTTAAAATATACTATCATACTTCTTCTATTATTGTTATTAGAGTTTTAGAAGATATGTAGTGTTTTAGCTTCAGACTTTTTGATTTGTCTTCAGAGTAGTATTTCATTTATATTTTCTAGTAGATCTAATAGCTTTTTACTAAATCTGTTTTTTGTATGAAGTAATTTATAGTTATTAGTACTTACTATTATTCTTACTAATATTTGATTCACAAATAGCAAATATCATATCTTATTCTTTATCATTTTATCAAAATTGTCTTCTTTAAACTTGACCTTTGCTCTTGTTTTATTATATATATTTTTATTTTTATTTTTATTTTTTATTATTAAGGCCACTTCCTTGGCCGATTAGATTTTTATTAGTTTGTTATTGCAGAACTATCACATGAATAGTTTCCTAAGGTTTTACAGTTACATGATGAGTGATTCTTGTTCATATATCCTATTAAGTTTTATTTATATAATATTATATCACATTTTCAAGTTCTAATTAATTTGATACAACTTAATTTATAGAGATATATCTCTATAAACAAACAAAGTTTACTGTAATATATCATAAGGTCTGAGAAATTATTCAAATTTATCAATAGTAGAATTTGAACTCTAAACCTATTGCATAGTGGTTCAACAACCTAACTACTATACTAGATTACCAGATCTTAGTAAAAAAATTTTTTTAGCTTTAGGAATATATAAAATTCATAAATTTTTAAAAAAAAATTTTATAATAAAAATTTTTAAAGCTAAACTTTAAAGCTTTATTACTCAAAAGATTTCTAATAAATTTAAAAAAAGTTTCTTAATAAAGTTGATAAAACAGATATTTAAAACTATTTTTTAATTAGTAAATATATTATTTTTTTTTTCTTTTTGATATTCACACTTTACGTATTTATTAAATAAAGAGTTACAGATAGCTAGTCTGCATAAGATTTAACTTAATACAAGAACTTATAGTTCTTCTCTATATATCTAATTTTCTAATAGAAAGCACTACTTTATACTCTATTTGTATACATACTCAAACATGACCTGTTATACTAAAAACCTTCTTAACATAATGAAAAAGAGAAGTCTAGACAATTTTGTTTAACTGTTTAGAAAGACAGATATTGATAAAAATAAAATAAAATTGTTACATATAGTGAAAAGCAAAGCTATATATTACATATAATATTTAAAGCAAAGTTAGAAAAACTTGCTAACAAGATAAAAATCTAACAAGCTAAAAGGAAAAGATACAAAACAAAAACAAAAAAGAAAAAGAAAATAAAAGGTGTTTCATAAGAATTATAATCTAAACATACAATCCTGTTCAAGACTAAGTAGTTAAAAATTATAAATACAAAATATACTTATTTGTAAATATCTTTAATATTTAATAATGATTTAGTTATTTTATCAAATATATGATAGCTTATTATTATTGTAGTAAACTCATAGTTTATATTACAAAATAAAATCACATGTTTGTTATGCTAACTTCAAAACACACATGTATTTGTTGTTATAATACTATAAGCCTACTTCTAAATTTATCAATGATATACATATTGATTCTTAGTAAGAAGTAAGCTCTATTTCTTACTTTTTGTACAAAAAATATTTCAAGTTCACCAAATAGTCAAAACTGTTCTTAAGACTGACTAAAGGTTTAGAAGTAAGAGTAAGAATATCCAAAATAAACTTAAAAAGTATAAGAAGTAGTATTATACTCAACTTTATTTAAGTATTTTCTTTAACTTTTATATTCACAAAGCTTATTTCTAATGATAAAGTATATAAAATATATACAAGATATATAATATATACAATATATAAAAATACTAATAATCTATGAATAGCTCGTAGTTTACTCTTCAATGAAAGAATATATTTTATTGAATTTTTAGTTTTTCTAGTCTCACTCATATATATTATGTTAGAAAATAGAGTATTATTATATATATAAAAGTTTTTGCTTTTTATTATCATTTTGGTTTTAGAGATCATTAGGAAGAGTTGTACTTATGATTAGTAAATATATTATTAAAATTAATATTTAAAATTTTTATCTAATATTAAAAATTATTTTTAAAAGTTACAGACAAATTTAACTATAATACAATTTAAAGGATACTATATGGGTTCTTTCACAGCAAATCGGGGCTTAGAGACGATCTAACAGAAATTGAGATTTTTATTGGATTGTATCCGCAAATGTGAGGTGGATTCGTAGTAAAAATTTCAGCACACGTTGACTTATTATCATTTTATACAGTTCTATACGCAGTAATTTTTACATACGTCCGATCTTCGATCTAATTTTAGATTACTGCATGATCCGTTATTACTTATGCATTACCACATGATCACGTACATTATAACCCTTTTAATAGTCTTTTAATGCTGTGGCAGAACGCTGTAAAGAATATTTGTTCAACTGGCGGCTCAAGACACAAAGTGGTAAAAAAGAGTAGTTGATTAAATAAAAAAAAAAAAAAGTATACATGTATTAAGCAAAATTAGTACAAGCTACTAGTGCTACGTACAAGTTATTTAATATTGTATAGACTTTTCTAAACCTATTTTAAAATTCTTTATTATAGTATTTCAAGTCAGTAAGTGTAATCGGCTATGGTATAAAATTAAAAATCCATATATTTGCTTTCAGGTACCTTTTTAGATTCGGGTTTCAGTAAAATTTTCGTAAGCTCCATTTAATGACTTTATATCTTCGGACTATTTACTAATTGGTTTATTTTTTTATTTTTGTAAAGAATATTTTCAGTATGAATAAAGCTATAATTTCAAGGTTGATTAATTGAAAGGATATAATTATAATACGTATCTTACAATCTTTATAACTGATAAGCTTAAACTTATTATGTGAAAGCAGAGATATTTTTGGTATAATACATTTTATGAATTATGTAATTTTAAAAGTTCAATTATTACAATATTTGATTAAAGAAACTGACGAATTATTAGTTGACATTTATATACTGGTAATAGTATTTAATCTGAATCTTCATTATTTTCATTCGGAGCAAAACATAGTTCATCTTTATATGGATCATGTATATACGGACGAATATCTTTAAATAATTGTGTTTGACGTTTTAAAGTTAAAGATTTTAAAGAAACTGTGTCTAAAGGTTTGTATGGATCAAAAGAAAGATTATTACGAATCACAGCTTCTTTTTTTGATCCATTAGGATCTAATGACATAAAAACTTTTCCGGGTTGATTCCAATAAAAATAAAAATGATGATATGTTCGTATACCATCACATTTAACAAAGTAGGGTTTAAAAAACGTTTCAAAATCATAGTAACTCCATCCTACATGATTTTTTCTATCATACCTAACTGCTATATTACTTCCATCATTTTTTGATTTATTAACAATAGTTTCAACGTGATCCATGCTCATAACAGTAGATTTGCGATAAAGAGATTTAATTGTTCCAAAGTATGCATCACATAAGAATTTAGTATGGCCAGGAATCATGAAGTTAACCTCAACCGTTTCAAAATGTTTAGTCATAGTAAGCCATGAATAAAACCACAAAGAAAGATTGTTTTTGTTTTGGCCTCCACAGTTATCACAGGTAACTTTAAGATATTTTTGTGACGAATTCCAATTAGACAAACTATCAAATACGAGATTAAGAGTAGTATTGGCACCTTTAGGTGTTTTTGCTGGTAATTGATGTTCACCAATTAAATAATTCCGTTGAGTTGTAGGCTCCAAACTAGTGTTGGTAATTCCAAAGACATGAACATTAAATGGGGATTTAAAAAATAAACCTCCTGGTTGCCGTGGTAAGTAGGGAATTGGTACATTTTGAGCCCAATCATAGCAAATATGTAAAGTATTAAACCTTGCTTGTTTACTAATTTCAATATTTTTATTATAGTACTCGCGTTCAATTGTTGCAGCTGCCCGATGAAGGTTATATTCTGTTAGAAATTTTTGTTTAATTTCAATATTATTTGTAGTATGAATACTAGCACGAAGTTGTTCACATTTGTCACACAAATCAGACGCTTTAGACAAGAACCGAATATCAGGTGCAATTTCGTTCCAAATTTGATAAAATGTTGAAAGGGCCATAGCTTTATAATCTTCACCTTTAATAGATTTAATTGTTGTTACATATTCTTCATATACACCAGTATATGTTGTATCCGTTGGAAGTGAAATAATGGGCATAGTACTTTTTCGTATATATCGGCCTGGTGATGGATATCCATGAATGTTAGCATAATTTCGAAGAAAATTATTTAATTCTTGTTTTGCTTGATCATCAATAATAGCACGATTAGGTCTAGTAGATGCACGTCCTGTGTTGCCATGAAATATTTCTGCCATTCCATTACTTTTGATATGTGCTTTGATTCGATCAAGCCTTGAAGAGGAAATTCCAATTAATGCTAAATAGGTAGGTAAGCAGACAATATGTTGAGCATTATAATGGTATCGATATTTTACACGATTATTTGCTGTAGAATTATTTAATTCTTGGGAATTTTTTTGTTTAGACAATTCATCATTAAATGCAAATGATGCAAGTTGTCCTTTAATCCATATATCTAAATTATTATGAGTCATATTATGACATTCTTCTTGTCGTTTAAAGAACTGACTAAATCCTATTTTTTCAAAACATGACTTAGTTTTCTTTTTACTTTTCCTACAGGTACATTCGTTTTTTTGCCAGAATTCCCATAATTCTTGAACACGCTGACAAATAAGATCATCCGTTTCATCAAATTCTTCTAAGTTTAATTCGGCAAAAGAAGGAGCAAGGTTATTTTGTTCAAAAGTTAAGTCTTCGTGTAAATTTGTGTTTGAATTCTCAGAATTTATCATACTGACGAAATAAAAAATTAGATCAATCGTTACAATTTATGACATAATTTATAATTTTTTTCGTTCAAATTGAGTTTCATAAAAGTTTATTAAAATTTTGTACATTTAAATTTCAGCGATTAAAATTTTATTAACGTTAGACTAAATTACCAAAATACAATTTTTAACCTTTCAAACTTAGTTCATTAATATTTAATTACTATTAGCGTTACTACTTTACTAATACGATTCAAAGAATTTCAATTCTTTAAGCTTTTAGGCTTAATTCGCTAATATTTAATTACTATTAGCGTTAGAATAATTTAAATTTTCTATCGCTATCGCTATTACTAAACCCGTGCTAAATTATCAAGAAATTCAATTCTTTAAGCTTTTGGGCTTAATTCGCTAATATTTAATTACTGTTAACGTTAGAATAGTTTAAATTTTCTATCGCTATCGCTATCGCTATTACTAAACCCGTTAAAATTATATCAACAATGGTAATTTGATATACATATCGAAATTAGGTATAACGCAATTCGTACGTATGTACGTACATGAACTATGTTACACGCAAATATCTAAATTTATCACAATTACCAAAACTTGCATAAAATGATTAATCGTTGATATCTACAAATTAAAAAATCGCCTCTAAGCCCCGATTTGCTGTGAAAGAACCCATATTCTTTGAGTTTTTTTAAATTATTTTACTAGAGTTTGTATTTATTAAAAAAATCACTACTTGAGTATTATTAAATATCTGAGTTAATACAAATAAATACTATATTATTTATACAAAAAACTTTACTTAAATATAATTATTATATTTTACTTTTTTTATAACTATATATAGTTTTTTACTATAAACTTTTTTTTTTAATATTATTAGTTAAAAAGATGAAATTCAATCTCTAATCAAAGATTGAATTTCAGATTTTTGGTTAAATTCAGATTGAATTAGTTAAAAATTTGATCTATAATTAACTTATAATTAATCTAAAAACTACTAATTAGTTTAAAATTAGCATTTGATTTTAGGTTGAATAGTTAATTTTAAAATTTGATTTAAAATCAAACTCTGAATTTAGATTAAATTTTATAAATATTTGATTTAAGATCAACTTCTAAATTTTGAGATTAATTTTAGATTAAATAGTTATAAAATTTGATTTAAATTCAAAATCTGATTTTAGATCAAATTTTAAAATTAATTATTTAATCTAAAATCAGATACTTATTTTAAACTGATTAATAGTTTTTAGATCGATTATAAGTTGATTATAGATCAAATTTTTTGGCTAATTCAATCTGAATTTAACTAAAAATTTGAAATTCAACTTCTAATTAAAGATTAAATTTTATTTTTTCAACTAGTATATATTCTAATATATTTCTTAAATGAATTTTGTATTTTTCTTTTGCTTTAGAATTAGTTTAGACAATTTGTAATAAAAGCTTTTTTAATATTTCTTTTTTTTTTCAAATTAACTAATTAATTTTATTAATAAAATTATTATATTCTAATATAAAAAATAAATAAATTTAATAATTTTCAAAGAATTTAAAATTTTTAAAAAAATTAACTAAGCTAGCTAAGCTAATAAATTTTTTAACTTAGCTAATTAAAAATTTTTGATTAGCTAAAATCACTAATATATGATTTTATAAATAGAAGAAAGTTAACAAAATCCAAATTGTTTTTATTAAAATTTTTCTTGAATTTTAACTTGAATATTTTAACAAAAACTTAACTAATTTTGATGATTTAGTATTTATTTGAATTCTCAAGTTTGTAGAATTCAAATAAATACTAAATCATTAAAATTAGTTAAGTTTTTGTTAAGATATTCAAGTTTAAAATTCCAAAAAAAAATTTTAATAAAAACAATTTGTTTGGATTTTGTTAACTTCTTCTCAAATACTTAAAAAAATTTTTAGAAAATTTATATAACAAGCTAAATTATAACTACTTTAAGATATAAATAATATTCTCTAAATACTTAAAAAAATTTTTAAAAAATTTATATAACAAGCTAAATTACGACTACTTTAAAATATAGAAATATTTTCTAAATACAACTACTTAAAAAACAAAAAATAATCACAAAACTGCATTTAAAAAAATTTTGTATTTAAGAAAAGCAAATTCTTATATTTCTATATACTGTAGTTAGGACCAAAAATTTATAAGCTATATAAACATTGACAAAAAATTTTATATGCGTTATATATAAGAATTGAATAAATGACTTTAGCTCTATACTGTATACTGTTTTAAAAATAGTGTGCGCTAAATAAACATTTAATAAAAATTATGTGCGCAATCATCTTAAGCGCACGTTCAATTTTATACACTAAGTAGGATAAGGCATAATTAAATCCGTTTATTGGTCATATTGGAAGTAATAATAAAATGACAAAAGAATTATTTAATTCAAAAATTCAATCAATTTCCAATTGAATTGATAAACCTAATTAGATGATCTATAAATAAATCACGGTTAAAAAATAAAAAAAAATCTACTTAAATTGCCGAGGCTCCAGTAATAATGTCGACTAAAAAAAAAAAGAAAACATTAGTATATTTTTAAATTACGAAATTTTTTTAAATCAAATATCACATATGTCCACTCAATATACTTACTTAATTCATTGGTAATAACGGCCTGTCTACCACGATTATAAGTTAACGTAAGTTTATCAATCATTTCACCGGCATTTTTTGTAGCATTTTCCATTGCAGTACGTTTTGACGCCATTTCTGAAGCATGACCTTCGGCAAGACCCCAATAAATTGAATTTGCAAACGCAAATTCTTGAAGGTTTTCTAATACATCATCTTCAATTTCGTACGCATCAAAGTTTCCTATAGAGCATTATGAAAATCTTGTTAGTGGTATTATTCATTCTGTATATATTACTGCACAAAGATAAATACCTGATTTAGAAAACGTAGATTCCGCAAATACTGGAATCGTTTCAGCTTCATATGAAATCACCGATTTAAAATGATTATATATAATTATAGCCTGATCAAATTCAAATTTCTCTTTCAATATGACGTCAGCTATAGCACATGCTTCGGCGTAAGTAGGTGTAGCTTTTCCAATTTGATTAAACGAAAGCCTTATATTATTCCGAACTGTACGTGAAAGTTGGGATTTTGCTTTATCACCTAATACAACAATTTGCGAATTTGGTTTTTCTTCTATATGTTTACGAGAAGCTTTCGACACACTTGAATGAATACCGCCACATAATCCACGATCTGATGATACGGTAATAATTAAAGTGTTTCCCTCCTCATTTGGTTTAGTTTCAGCATTGGTAAAGAAGGCTAAAAGATATATGATCAGAGATATCTCGATATGAAATCAATTGTAACAACATATTAATATCAAGTATACGCACCAGTTTGAGTAGCGCCAAATGCTCTAGCAATTTCCATTGTTTTTTGAGCACTAAATGATTATTTTTCAAGCATTATATAATAAAACATCTCTCATTATCAAAATCGCATCATGTTTAGAAAATAAATATTTTACCGTGTCATCTTTGTCGATGCAATCATCTTCATAGATTTTGTGATCTGTTAAATATATTAACTTTTAGAATCTTTTCCAGAAATTTCCATTAAATTTTCCAATAACAAAGAATGACCTTTGCAATACTGTTGACAGACTTTAGACGCAGTTGGACTGATAAAATACGAATATATCAGTGCTTATTTCAAAAAAAAACCATAAAAAATTCAATTAAAAATAAACATACTTTCTTTTAAGGTGGCATAATTCCTACTTTGACACCCGACACTAAAATAAACATTATGTAAATTCGGACCTTAACTATATTAGAAGCATGCTTTATCTTAAACTTTTCAATTAAAGACAAACTCGTCATTATGAAGTCGATAAACATTTATAACCATACCTCTGGGTGGCAAACTTAATGGCGACAGGTCGAATAGCGAACATTATTTTTAATTTTACAGTTTGATAGTTGTCTCGATAAATTTGTGTTGAAAGATTATCAATAATCACGTGATAATATTAATTTTTTTTTTTTTTTTTTTTTTTTTTTAAATAAATCATTTCCAAGATATATAGGTCTTCCTCCTTCTTCGCAAAATGGGTAGAGTAAGTATTCCACTCTTTTTTTCAATTATATAGCTGGCTGAAATAGTTGGATGGTTCGAGAAATCAGCAAATCATATAACTTAAATATCATAGCATATTACGATTAGCTTATTACTCTTAAAAATATTGTAGTTGCATGAATATCAAGTCATTGGTCGCAAATTACCAAGTCAAAAAGATCCAGTACCAAGTCTTTATCGTATGAAACTTTTTGCTCCTAATGAAGTTATAGCAAAAAGTAGATTTTGGTATTTTTTAACAAAGCTTAAAAAGATTAAAAAAGCTGCTGGTGAAATCGTTTCCATTAATGAGGTATGTTCATTACGCCTGAGTTTTGGATTAGTTAGTGATAATTAGGATTCATTTTATGAAGGATGAAGATTCTGAACGAATAGCCGTATATTACTAAATAAACATGTTATTTCAAAAGATCTTTGAGAAAAGGCCATTACGAATCAAGAATTATGGCATATTTCTTCGATATGATTCTCGTTCCGGTACACATAATATGTATAAAGAATATAGAGAATTGACTAGGTATGGTTAGCGGTTATTGAATTTATCGTATTTTAACTAATTGGATGGTATTCTCTTTTAAAATAAAATAGAACTGATGCAGTTACCTCATGTTGTAAGTATAAAGTAGTTTCATCTAAATCTTGATTAATAGTACAAAATTAATTTTCGGTATAATTCTTTTAATAGATCAAGACATGGCTGCTCGTCACCGTGCTAGATTCTCATCCATTCAAATTATACGTGTTGCCGAGTTGAAAACTTCTCAAGTAATAATAATTTAATCAAATGTTTATTTAATTTTTCTCATAGCTTATAATTCACCTTATTTTTAGGTGAGACGTCCCTACATAAGACAACTCATTGATCCGAAACTTAAATTCCCTCTTCCTCACCGAGTTATCCGTGGAAATAAGTCCACGTTTTTGGCTAAACGGCCTTCTACATTCTACTAGAGTTCCGAATCAGATGCATTATTTTGAAATCGGGTATCTGGGTGAAAATCGGTTGGATGTATAACCCTTATAATAAAAATATGCTAATGTTTATGTTTTTTATATAAAATATAATGGCTTACAGTGGAAAACGTTCATTACGCAGCAATGTAAATAATGATAGTCATGTAATTAATAATACTGACTGATAATTGCGAATCGGTTAGCCAATTTTTCGACCCGTTGTTTGTTTTAAGTGTTGTATGAATCTGTTCTCATATAACTCAAAAATTAACCGAAGATAGCGGCCAATGATCATTATAAATATTATCAGTTGTCTCAGAATTTGAGAATTATGTAGAATCAACTGTGAAATTATACGTAATGAATTATGTTTGTTTACTTGTCAGTTCAAAAGTTTTACAATAAAATAAATTTGATATTCTTTATTTAAGATTCCCTGGTTATTTCGGCCATTCGATCTATTCTTTCAGCAGCAATCTTGTTGGTATCGGAGACCAGTTATAATTTAAACTAAATCTTTTTTGATGATCGACCAATCAAAATTGTGTAATTTTGACCTAATTCGATCAGCAAGAGAAATGGTACGTACCTCGAAGCATTCGTGGAGGCAATTGTACCTATATACAGAATTGCCAACCCTAATATTAATAATTGCTTCGCTTTAGCAAAGAAATTATTCACTAATTTTTTAATGTCTTAATAAATTACATAATTCATTTATAAAAAATAAAATTTTAAACTTTTTGAAATTTATTTTTTTTTGTTTAAGAAATTAAAACAAAAATGTTCATTTCATATATATACAGTATAATTTTTTTTTTTAAAAAAAAATATACTCCTATAATGATTAATAAAAAAAAATGTTAATAGTGTTAATTTTTTTTTTTTTATTCATGCACACTTTGCATTCGTGCATAAACAGAGAGGAGAGTTCCAAAAAAACTATTCCAAATATAAATAATGTCATCAGTCCTTATTTCCTCTTCCATTTTTTCCGTATAATCGAACTCTTCAAATTGTTCATTTTTTTTTAATGATAAAATGCCTTATTACTAATGATAAATCTTCCGATATTCTATAATAATTTTAATATTAAAGAACTACTAGTCATAAAAATTATAGACCCTATTAAAAGCCTACATTGTTCTTATATGGTATTATTAATATCATCATAGTTTTACACTAAGGATGATAATATATATACCTTCATCTTTGCAGCCTCAAAGCTGGCTACGGGCTGATGAAACAGTCTACACCAATTTATTAAATATTGGTTATAGATGACCGATTTAACCCATCTAATTTTAGTAAATGAATAATAATTTTTTTTTTTCATCCTATATATAACTGTCAATTTAATGACAAAATTGTAAATTGTTCCACTAAAAATCTAACCCCAAATATTATACTAAGAAATACCAAATACAAATAATAAATTATTATGATGATAATATATCAAAAAATTTGAGTCAGACCTCAAAGATCTATTCTCATCTGATTAAATATCATCATTTTAAGTTTAAATACTTTTGATACGAATAAAATAATAACATAAATCAACTCAGTTAAGTTTCTAATATACATTTCACACTTCGCCAGGTATTTCAAAATAATGTTTGAACATACTTTCATTCCTCAAATTTTCGAATTCCGCAATAACATAATATACGTGTAACATCAAATTTGGAAATCTAGAAGTAAAATAAAACAAAAATCCATCGGGTATTTGACCTAATGCTCTTTTTACGTGTTCTGGTAGATCTTGATAATGATGTTTCTGTTATTTTTTTTTTTTTTTTTTTTTTAGAGATAAAATTTGTTTTGAGTCATTAATAATATTTCGTTAATGTTACATTACAACTCTAATTCGAAAATACCTTGTTTCTCAAAGCCCTTAATAAATCTCTAATCTTGGATCCATCATATTTTCGATATTTTCCTAAATTTTCTATAAATACTTTATCTATTCTTTTATGCCAATCCGAACCTATAACTCTTTCAACTCCTTGCTCTAATCGTTGTAAAAGTAGTGATGGTGGATCTCTTACTTCTATTTCAAATCTATCTGAAGCATCTTGTAAAAATGAAAGTCTTTTTGATGGTGACCAAAAATATGGATGTATCATAACTGTTCCTGCTTTTGGTCTTTAGAAAAATAGATATGATAAATGTTAATATTATGTTTTCAAGTAATTAATTATTTTTAATAAAATCAAATATATTACCTTTTTTTAGGATCACGTTCGATCATCCTTTCAATCAAATTTCTAGCTTCAATACCTTCTTCACCCATTCCATCCAA
>CAJVPM010001099.1:0-13269 GCA_910592325.1 Scutellospora calospora
AAAATATTATGCTAATTAAATATAATTAATAGAATTTAAATAATAAACTTTAATTACTAAAAATTCATATTATAACACTAGTCATTGAGAAAATATAGATAGCTTTGAACTAATACAAAAAAAAAGCAAAAGCAAGGATTCAGAAATAAATATAATATTAAACAAAAAATAGTCAAATCATATAGAACAAATTAGAAAACACAGTAGCTATTTGCTAATGATGTATTTTTTCTTTAAGCAATTAGAACTAGTTGTTTTCATTGTATATATAGCACCAAATAGTCAACAAAAAAAGAAAGAAAAGCAGAGAATTATAATGAAAAAAATAGCTTAAAAAAGACCAAATATGTACTTTATTATAATAGATAACTTTAATTATATCATATAGCCAGGTATCAATAGAAGTAGTAGAACAAATAGCAATTATAAAAAACTACTGTTATATAGCAGAATAGCAAAACAGAACTTTGTTGATATATTTAGAAAATTACATCTGAATAAAAAAGAATTCTTATGAAGTAACAGAAAAGATAGTATAAGAATTGATCAGATTTGAATCACAGAAGGTATAATTTTTGGTCTTAAAAAAGCTATAATTGAAGAAATGACTTTAAAAACAGGTAGTAACTACAGACTAGTAGTAGCAAAAGTACTACTAGATCATTTAGACTTCAAAGACAGTTGAGTTTAGACCAAAAGAAAGGAGGTTAAAAGAACAATTTTCTTATATGATAAAGCAACAAAAGAAAATTAAAATGATTAAAAAACAAGTTATAGCACCTACTCAAGAAAAAATTAAACCAAAGGCTATAGATAGAAGAACAAAGTAAAAAGAGCAATGAAGAATCTATAGATAGTATAGATCTGAATAAAGTTTGAGATATTATTAGTAACAGTATCAAATAAGCAGTAGAAAATAAAATCTCTCACAAAAAGGTACTAAACTTAGGCTGTAATAAAGCTTCAAAAAAGATTTGTTTAGAATTGCTAAATATAATAAAGACAATAAGAAAATTAGTAAAAAAGTATAAAAAGAAAATAGGAACAAGAAAAACAGAAAATTATTGAGTAAAATATAGAGAAAATAAATAAGAAAATAGAGTCAAGTATAGTAATACTAGAGACTTTATAAAGTAAACAACTACAAGAAGAGTTCTCTAGATAGTGATCAATATTGAGAGCAGATTAGTAGCAAAAAATACTATAGCTAGCAAATTAGAAATAAACAAGTATATAGACTAAAGATATAAAATAATTAGAGACAATCAAAGAAGAATGATTAATAGTCTGCTAGAAAAGCCTTTTAAAAAAGTTGTAATTGACAAACTATTATAGATAAGAGAGGAGTTAAAAAGCTTTTTAATAAACCAAAAGAAGTTCTCAAAAGAATAGCTAACTATTTCTAAAGACAGTTCAAAGAAAGAAGTTTTCAGCAAGAAAATCTCTTTAAAAACTGAGAAGAGGTTAATATATTACTAACAAGAGTTAAAGAAAGCTAGTATAAAGACTTAAATAGTAGAATAATAGAAGAAAAATAGAATTCAATACTTTAAAAGCTTAAAACAAATACAGCATTAGGTATATTAGATATTAGATATATTTTGATTAAGCAAGCTAGTATAGAAATACAAGTAGCTTTCAGAAACTTTGCTAGTTTGTGTTTAAAAACAAGTAGAATCTTACTTAAATAGAAAATTAGTCAGACATATCCTCTACCTAAAGATATAGATTAGCAATTTAATTTGAATAATATAAGACTAATAGCACTTTTAGAAACATTCTAAAAGTGTGTTACTAAAGTCTATACAACTAGATTAGAAAGAATAATAAGAAAAAACAATATTCTTGAAAAGCCATACTTTGCAGAATTAATAGAAAGTTTAACAGAAAGTCTAATTCATATTTTAAGTATGATAATGAAGAAGCTAAAGAAAAAAATAAGGAGCTTTAAATATTATTACAAGATATGAAAAAAGCATTTAACTCAGTTAGTCTAAAATTACTAAAATTAGCATTTCAAAGAATAAAGCTACCAATGATAAGACAAAACTTTATTCTAGATTTGTTTGATAAGAGACAAACTAGAATAATTACAGTATTAGGTCTTACTGAATTAATAATAGCAAGAGATAGAATAGAGCAAGGAGAAGTAATTTTGTTTCTAATTTGAAAGATCTTTTATGATTCTTTGCTAACAAGAATCAAGAAAAGTGCTTTACTTAGTTATAAAATAGAGGTCTTCTAGAAGAAAAATCTCAAAAGAGAGAAAAAAAAATTTAGAGAATAAGTCAAGCTATAGTAGCCTTTACAAATAACACAATATAAATAGCAAGTACTAAAGAGTAGCTTGAAGAGACAATTCAAATAGCAAAAGAGTTTTTTAAGATTAATAATATTCAGATTAACCTTTCTAAGTTGAAGCTTATTGTGATAAATACTAAGAGTAATATAAACTAATACAAGTTAGTAGTAGAAGAGCAAGAAGTCTATGTAACAAAAGAGAAAGAAGCAGTAAGATTCTTAGAAATCTGAATAGGACAAAAGGTTAGCAAAAAGCAGATAGTAGCTAAAGCTAAGCAAGTAGTAAGACTCTTTGCTAATACAATTAGAAAGAAAACAGTCTTTACAAGCCAAGTATTATATATAAACAATATTTGCCTAATGCTAAAATTAAAATATATATTGCAAAACATCTTTTTGACAAAGATGAATATGAAAAGATCTAGCAACTATAGTAATAATTGCTAAAAACAAGATAAAGCTTACAAGAACAGCTTCAAACTTAGTATTATCTCATAGTAGAATGCTTAATATATGAATGCTATAGAATGTACTGAAAACTAAGCAAACACTAAGCCTTATAAATAGACTAAATAAAAACTATAAAATCAAAAATATAACAGAAGTAAAATTAAGCAGAGATAGTAAATTATCTGCTGTATAAATAGTATTTGGTCAGAAAAGCTAAAAGACAATAAAAGAAAACTACTCAAAAACAATTTAGCTTGCCTAATTATTCAAAATAATCTAAATTTAGATTTAAAGATAATAGCTAATAAGAAAGAATGAGTAGATGAATTCAATGGAATACCAATTAAATTCTAATAGAAAAAAACTATTATTAGAGTAGCTAAAAGTCTTTGTAATCTTAATATACTATTGTTAGAACAAATTTTAGATTTAGAAAGATCTTATTTAATAATATAGCAGTATTCAAAAATGCTAGAAAGAAATCTAAAAAAAGTAAAAATACTATATAGTTCAAAAAATTGAAGAATGAGTATTTATATACAAAGAAAAGAGAAAAATTAAAGATAAATTCAAGACAGATATAGAAAATACTCTATGTATATAAAACTTACTTGAAGAAATTTCTCTAGACAAAAGAAAATACAAATGAGTTGTTTATGAAGATAGTCTTAGCAAAATCAAAAAGATAGAAAAAGTACAAAAGAAAAGAGAAGACAGTATACTTCTAGAATACTGGAGAATAAGGAGAATGCAGAGAAACAAGAAGAAATTAAGAAATATAAAAGCTGTATTAGTAATAAAGAAAAAGTATACAAAGAATGTAGAGCCTAGCAACCTAAAAGAAAGATCCTAGGAATAATTTTGAAAAACTGCATGAATAGAGAAATAGAAGTAGTAAAGTTCTCACTAAAATCAATAGCTACACATTGTGACTATTAGAATACTAAGAGAAAAGAATATTCTTTCACAGGCCTAAGAGTAGTTGAGGAATGAGAACTTGAAATAATTGATAAACAAAACTTTAATATAAAGATAGCAAATATGTTTAAGAGAAAAGTACAAGAGATTATTTTGAAAAGAAGGAAGGAAATAAAATTTTATACAGATAGATCTTTAGGCAAAAGAGAAGATAGAAGAGATATGAGAGTAGGATGAGTAGGAATAGATTAGATAAAAAATAGATTAGTTAGTATAGAGAACTTAAAAGTTATTAACTAGCTGATATCAACTAAAGCAGAGCTAATAGAAGTTTGAATAGTCTTATTATTAGTGCAATATACTACAATAGTTAGAGTTCTCACAGATAGTGAACAAGTGATAGAGAGTATAACCAAAGCTTACAAGATTGAACAATATAGCAAATGAATTAGAATAGATAACAGAATTATCCTAAAAAAAATCATATCACTTGTTAAATAAAAAGATATCAAACTAGATCTTAAAAGGTTCAAAGCTATGTGAATAACAAATAGAATAATGAAGCAGATCAACTAGCAAAAGAAGGTAGAAAGTCAAACTTCTTGCTAGATCTTGATATAGTTCAAAGTGAAAACTTTAGCTATGATATAGTATAGAAATCAAACAGAATTGAGAGCTTAGTTAAACAATTTATATTCAAATTAACAAAAAGATATAATAATGCAGAGTAAGCATATTAAAAAAAGAACAATATAGCTGAAAGCTCAAAGTATAATTGGAAATAGCTATAGCAGAGAATCAAAAAGCAGAGAGGAATAAATTGCTTGTTGATGAAAGATAGCAAAAATCTTATTATGCAGATTAAGTACTTGCTAAATAGTCTTCTAATACTTAGTAAGCTCAAGAAAAAGAAACTATCTCTATACAAAAGTAATTACTGCATCCTATGCAAAGAAGAAATTTCAAAAGATCTTGACTATTTAATAAGTTGCTTAGTATTATAAGATTTATGAAAAGAAATTGAGAAAACAATAATAGAAGGTATCAGTAAGATCCAATCTGAGGAAACTAGTAGCCCTAACTTTATACAAAAAATTTGAACAATTATCTTTTCAAAAGATAAGGAAAGCTGATTCTAAAAAAGAAAGGAACTAATAATTAGACTCAAAGAAAAGAAAAAAGTAGAAGACATTCAATTACTAGCTTAGAAGAAAGATACTATGAGAACTTGAATAGATAGTATTTTTTTTATTGCCTAACAAGCTTTACAGAGATCATATAGAACTAGTAATATGAAAAGATAAATCTTTGGGAAAATAGCAAAGGAATTATAATGAAACTAAAAAGAAACAAGACAGAAAAAAAAGTACTGAAAGTGAGAACTCAATTAGATAAAAGGAGAAAAGTATTGCTAGCAGAAAGAAAAAGAGAAAAAGAAAAAAAAAGAATAGATAATAATGCTAGTAGAAGGAGTGATTAAAAAAGAAATTAAGAAGAAAGAAATAAGTTGGTGAAGTTTTTTTTAATACAGTTAGACTAATTGTTCTAGCCTTTTGATTAGTATAACAGATCATATCTAAGTACTCTAGTAGCAGCTAGGTGATATTGAAATTAGTAAATTAAGTAGATTATATAAACATATAACTTGGCTAAAGCCTTAGTTAACAACTTAATAAAGTTTATAATATAACTTTCAAAGGGAAAAAAAGATAAAATTTATATAGAAATTTGTAAACTCTTTCTGATGATCACCAAAACAACAAAATCTGAAAAAAGAAAAAAACAAAATAGACTCATATACAACTACCTTATATTTAATAACTAAATATTAATAACAAATTTTAACCCTCTTCTTAGATACATAAACATAATTAAAAAAAATAGAGATCTTGCTTTCTTTACTCCTATATCTTTTAACAAACTTGTGTTGCTGACTATATTGACAACATCTCCAAATAATAATATTACAGATACTCCACCTACAGATAAATATCTGAAAAAAAGAAACAAAAAAGATCTTAACAATAATAAAAAAAAACTCACTCTATATACTGTTCATACCTTCATGATTAATTCTGAAAATTTTAAAAAAATTTTACAAAAAAGTGAGGAATCTGGTTCTACTCTGACAAAACAATATATGACATCACATATAGTAGATATTCCCACAATATTACATACAGTAAATATTCCTATGACATCACATACAATAAATATTTCTATGACCTCTAATTAACAAAACAAAGGACTCAGAATAGATCTTCATTTAGAATCTAATTCTAATAATTCAGAACCAATACCTGAATCTCTAGCAACAATACCTGACTCAGATCTTACAAATATGAAGTTAATGCATATACAAGAGATATAGAAACTATTTCAACTACGAGTACAAGTATTTCTATACTCACTTATAGTCAAGCTTTAACAGAAAAAAGAATACTTCAATAAAACTTAACAAAAAAGAACAATAACAACAACAACCTACAGGCAGACTATAAAGAAAAATAATGGATAGATAAAATAATCTTGGCTTTAAAAGACTGAAGACTAGAAAAATACTAACCTATAGATATCTCTTTTTAGAACTGAGACAAATGCATAGAAATTTTTACTTCTTTCTCTGCTCTTGAAGAATTTACTAAGTATAAACTAAAACATCTTCCTACTAACTATTTTATCTCTAAAGCTATTCTAGCTAAATTAGATCACTATGATACTCAATTCTTTCATACCTTTACTCGCTTTGCTCAAACTCAACTCCAACACCAAAGAGAGTTTAATGATCTATTTACTGTAGTAATTAAATGATATAATCAACTATATGATGTAATAATCACTAACAAAACAAACTGAGATGAGATTTTCTTTATACTTTACAAAAAAATTAGAATAGAATATCTCTTAAACATGAATTTCAATCTAAAAGACTTATATAAAATAGCTCGTTCAATTTTCTATCTAGCTAGCTTTACCAAAACTATAATTCTTTTTAAATTTAATGATATTCGACAAATAATCTCTAAATGCATCATTATCAACTTATTACCACTACCTGATGATCCTAAAGATATACCCTTTTATATTAATGATGCTTTAAGTTTTAACTACTTTTAACTAACTGCTATGATACTTATCAGATTGTAAGAGTATTATACAAAGTTTTTACTTTCTAAACACTTCTAGAAGTATATTTTAAAGATAATTGCTAACTTCTACCAGAAAAGATTGAAGACCTACATCTAGAAATTAGAGACTTTTTTTCAATCTCTAGTTGTGTAGACTTAAAACAACTATCAAATTACAAATAAGCTCTTCAAAAATACTATCTATATACTAGAATACCCTCATATTTTTTTGATCTGCTTGAGAAACTACTACCTCTACTAGTTACTTCTCAACTTCTTCCTCCTTGTTTTGAAGCAAAATTTCCTTTTTTTCCAAAAAACCAAGAAGATTTTATTAATCATATCAGAATTCTACAATCAGAATATATATTTGTGAAGCTTCCAAATGATTATTTGATCTCAAAAAGACCTTTTCCAACTGATTCTTTCAAATTGCAACTAAAAACTCAAATATCATTCCCTATTGAAGACAAAGCAATTGTACAACAATTTATAGAAGAAATACTATCTATTTACTGAATACTATTTTCTCTTTCTTCAGCGTACTATATGGTCAACTATACTGATCTTTCAGATCTTCTAAATAACTCAAATAATATTATAGAAGTGAATCTCACTCTTCTAATAACTATACCTAAAGAACTCTCTATTGCTATAAAAGCTCTTAGAGAGCACTACTTCTTTCATCAAATTTCAGATTTATATATAAACATCCCAATATCACAAAATACTATACTAACTAATTAACTTCCAAATACATTAGTAGAATTAAACTCTATTATTCAATAACAGTGACCAGATAAAGCAATCTCCCTATCAATAAAATGATATAATAATGTACTACAAATATTTACCTTCCTTTAACAATATTTTGAATTTATAAATCTACTAAATTTCTTACTTGAATTACCTGACTTACCTTCTCCAAAATGTGATATCTTTGAACCACTCTAATACCAATCCCTTGACATAGAAACAGAATCTGAAAATAATAATCTATAAGTAATACACTCATAATATCTAACTATACAAATCTTACTGATTTTTTTACTCCAACCTAACAACAACTACCTGAAATCAAAAACTCAAAACAACAAATTAACTTCACTACATATAATATAAGAGACTTAAACAATGCAATTAAACTTTAGAATTAGATAGAATATTGCATAAGAGAAAATCTTCATTTAGTCATACTATTAGAAACTAAACTAAAGGGCAATTCAACCTCATTAACTAATCCCTTCTACAAATTCTATGCATCAAACTTTATTCTATCTAATCTTTTATACTGTAAAACTATACTAGGCACTACTCTAATAGTACACAAATCAATTTAACTATATATTCATAATATTAACTCTATCTTTAGCTCTACTATATATATAGATTTCTTTTTTCTAATAATAACAAAATACAAATAATCTCAGTTTATCTCCCAACTAATCACTCTCAACTTTTAAAAAGTATACAATCATTAGTTAATATTTGGTTGAACGAAGCTAAAACAAAAAATTGGCATTCAATTGTCCTTAGAAACTTTAATGCAAATAAATGCTCTAACAAAAAACAATTTCTTATTTTTTCATTACTATGTTCTAACAATCTATCTAGCCTTCACTTATTTTATAATATAACAGATTTTACATAGAGCAATAATTGATCCCAAAGTCAAATTGATAATATCTAGTGATCAAATAATATGATCCTTGACATAGACTATCTAATACTAATAGATATTACTAGTATATCAGATAGTGATCATAAAATCCTAAGTACAACTTGGCATACAAACTTTACTCCAACAACTCCTCATTACAAAAAGAAAAAAAAGAAAATATTTCTCTATAACAAGACAACTGTAAACAATTGAACAGACTTCACAGAAGCAATTAATGTATTATTAGCAAATCCTCTATCTGCTATTACATCTAAGAATTTTAACAAATACTAGCATATTTGGTCAAATCAAATTAAGAGTATTGCTAACTTGTATATTCTATTTACTTTTAAAGCTCTAAAAATATTTAATACACTTTCACTTAAAACAACAAAACTTCACTCTGCTTTAACTCATATAAACAAAGCAATTTGTCTAATTATAGTAATTCTAACTACTTCTATATCTATAATAAATCACTACTTATCAATTGTTACCAAAGCTTCTGAAATTCCTATAAACCCAGTAACAACTGACAATATATTAATAAACAAACAGCATATGATAAACCAATTCAAGAAATATAAAACAATAATATGGAAAAGCAGAAATCAAGAAAAAGCAATAGAACAAGAAAAAAGAATAAAATATTATATCAACAGATGATACTCAGATATGAAGGATAATACAAGCCAAATGATTAATAGTATTTTCTAATAACACACAAGATATTCTAACTTAAACAAGATAATTACATCTAATTCAGTAATTACTAATCTTACAGAGGTTAAAAATACTATCTAAGAGCATTTTCAAGACTAGACCAAAGCTAACTCTCTTAACGACTCATATTGACAAGATTAAAAACATTACTACTCTCTATTACTATTCATCTTTTCATCAATATATGATTTACTTTCTATACCAATTTCAAAAAAGAGTTATCTGCTATGATTAAAGCTTCTCCTATGAATAAAGCTAATAGACTTCTTGGAATTTCAAATGAAATGCTTAAATATCTTCTACCTATTACTTTATCATATCTTCTCACTATTTTAAATTGTTGTTATAAATTAGAAATTAATCCTAAACAATAGACAAAAGCTAATATATAGCTAATTTCTAAACCAAACTTCAATTATAATCTTTAAATGACTCGTCCTATTACTCTAATTGATCATATACAAAAATTTTTACTAAAATTATAACTAATAGATTAACTCAAATCCTTCTCTAACATCCTATTCTTTCATCTCAAAATTTTGCTAGTTTTCTGAACTAATCCACACTACTTCCAATATCTCATCTCACAAGTATACTCAAAGATGCAATAACTACAAAAAAAGAATACTGGATTTTGTTCTAAGACATATCAAAACATTTGACTTAGTTCATATTCTTCTTTTAGAAAAAGCCTTAAAACAAATTCATATCCCTGAAACAATTACAAATCTTTTTGTATTTCTATTTCAAAACTGAACTAACCAAGTTATAACAAGTCATAAGTTTACTAACTCTTACAAAGTAGAAGATAGTATAGATCAAGAAGAGATATTTTTTTGATCCTATAAAGAATATACTATGATCTACTAATTTACTATATATATACTAAATATGAAGGCTATAAAACAACAATACCAATACTCTTATCTTCTAAACCTATTCATATATCTGTGATAGCAAATATCGATAACTTAATGTAGATTGCTCATACAAAAGAAGACCTATTAAAAATCCTCAATGTTGCTGATTCTTTTTACTATCTTATCAATATCTGTGTTAATTCAACCAAATCTATTCTTATAATAAATATTCCAACTCAACCTAATACCAAACATAATATATCCTATTTGAATACAACTCTAGATATACTAGACTTTAATACCCTATTTAAATATCTAGAAGCTTAGTTTTCTATAAGCAACAAACTCACACCTGTTCAAAAAGTTATTAACAAAGAAATATATACTTATATAAACAAACTTCAACTAGCTTATATCACAGAAAAACAAGCAATCTATATTATAAACAGTATTATCATTCCTCGATTATCTTATGACTCTATAGTACTTATTTATCTCAAAACTAACTTTACTCACTAAACAAACTTTATACTAATATAGTTATATATAAAGCTAAACTTGCTTACAGTATTCCTATATCCTTCTTACACTATTTAGAAATTTACTCTCTCCTATCTCTTCCTCTTGTACAAACTTCTTACTTAGTCTTTTCTCTATCTTAAAATCTGAACTATATAGGATTTGACTCTTTATTTCTTAAAGCCAGACTACAACAACTTCAAGATTCAATATATTCATGCTCTTTAATCTTTAAATATCCTCCAATATTTCTATTTTCTCAACTCTATATATATACTACTCAAGCTATACTAGCTATATACAAATTTAACATACAATTTCTTCGTTTAAATAACAACTAGCTTATTCCTCTACCTACTATACTTAGTACTTCAGTTGACTCAATATTATCAAAAGTATCTACCTCTATAAGCCATCTCAAAGAGTAACTAAATATATATAATATAATATATATAGAGCAATTTACTAATCATAACAATACTAGAATACTCAACTAGAAACAATTTTATCAAAATATTGACAAAATTCCAGAGGACAAATTCACAAATAGTTTAATATAATGCAAAAATTAATTACAACATTAGATAATTCTTCATTATCATAGATAACTCCTAATTCTTTTACAATAAAGCTTTGAACTACTCTACAAAAAAAGAAAAAAAAGAAAAAAAAGAAAAAAGATTAGATCATTACAAATACTTTTAAATTTGGTTATACTTTACAAAACACTTTTAATCTTACTAAAATTCTATCATCAAATATCATCTGATAACAAACTTATACCTTGCAAAAGGTGTGAAATATCTCAAAACCCTCAAGATACTTCAAATTACTATATCTAGATATAACTGTTAACAATATATAAAATTATTGTTAACTGCAAAAAAATATTACATGCTGATATTTCGAATATTCATAATGCTCTCTTAAATCCTTTTTATCAATTAACAACAAGTCCTATTAATAATACTATTTCTTGACCTTTTAATATCTTTTCTCATCTTCATAGACTACTTTGGAATACTTTATATTTAACAAATCTTTGTCATACAAAAATTACTCTATCCCTTTTCTCTACTTCATATCATAAACTTAGCAATAATTTTCCTCTAAGTTTTTGTAACTTAAGCTCTATGCTATTAACTTATGCCTACTATAATAAATTTTGGCTAATTAAAATATATACAATCCTTACTCTATTTATATTTATTTCTTTAACTCTCTCACCAAACTTACAAATCTTAGTTATTTCTAATAACTCAAAATTTATTGAATTAGCAACTATAGCAATTGATACCTCTTCTTATATGCTTCTATCCTTATTAAAGTATCACTATTTACATATTTTACTAATACTAAAAGCAATTACTATTAATCTTTATTTTAATTTTAAAATAGATAATGAGCTCAAAATTCCTAATCATATCAATTATTGCTTCTTAATGGATATACTTCCTCAAGAATTTACCTACAGCCAATTTATACCTTGTCTTCTTTCAATACCTTGTATCTATAATATTAAAATAATTCTCAAAGAGATAATGAAAACTCATTGCAGATTAACTTAACTAAACCAAAACTGTATCCAACTATATAAAGACTCAAATCTTTCAGTTAAATGAGTAATGATCTTTGTATACCTTTTATATAGTGAAAAACCATTATCTCTATGCACAAATCTGGGTATCTCAGTACTAAAGAACTTTAAAATAAAACTTATTGCTAATGAACTTCCAACTGCTCTTACTCTTTATCAACAGAATCCAATATGCTATAACAACTATTTCTGTACATGATGTTATTCAAGCCTAGAAATAATAGTACATTTACTAACTTGTATACACAATTTTGCTTTATTAGACTCTGCTATTTATGATATCCTCTACACACTATAAAATGACTTTGACCTTCTAATCTTAAATATTCCAAACTTTATTACAAACTTCAAGAATATCTATATTACCTAACTGACGCTATTAGGAGTTATCTTTAAAGAAACTTTAGCTCTATTTGAAAATTTAATAAATAGATAAAAATACACTTCTATTCTTTATTTTTTTTAGTTAAACTTATATATAAGGAATATTGGATTCCTTCTCATTATATTACCTATAAATCTAGCTTTCCTACTCTACCTTCTATTATATTTATATCTAGTTTTTTATCAACTCTACCTTTACAAATCTCATTATTAGATAGACTTCAAAAATATACTCTAAATAGATTACTTTTTATCTTACTAACCTATGATGACTAGAGGTCTTCAATCTATCTAGCTAAGCTTAGATTGTGAGTAAAGTAGCTCTTACCTTTACCTCCTCTTTTCATATATTCTTAATATGTAATTTATATATTCTCATTATATGATTAATAAAAAGCTAGAGGAAAGATCTCATTTATAAAAAAATAAAAAATAAAAAATAAAATAAAATTTACTAATTCCTTATATTCTTTTTTCTCTCTTAATTTCTTTAATTTACTAATACTATCTTATATCTTTAATTACATGAAAGAGTTTTAGCTCTTTTATTCTTAGAAATCTATTAAAAGTTAGAGATCTGCATGCTTATATACAAATATTGCAGCACTCTAACCTCTAACTTTTATATATTTTTTGAAGTTACTTTCATATTTCACAATATATATTAGCTACAATATTGCATGTATTAATCTGCAAATACTTGCTATATATTTTTCTAAATTTTTTTTT
>CAJVPM010001100.1:0-13268 GCA_910592325.1 Scutellospora calospora
TTTAAAAATTTTTACTATAAAATTTTTTCTTCTAAAATTTATAAATTTTATATATTTCTAAAGCTAAAAAAATTTTTCTCTTCTAATATAAGTCTAAATTCTTTCAATTAAATCATAAAAGTTGTAATAATAAAAGTTGTAATCTTTTGAAAGTTTTATTAAATTTCTTTAAAAATTATATCTCTAGAACTTAAATTAAAGTAGTCTGTCTAAAAATATTAATCAAATTTTTGAGTAAAAAATTTTCTTAAAATTATCTATTTTTAGCTTATAAATAACTCAAACTTTTTGTTTACTACTATAATTATATATTACAGAAAAACAAGCAATATATATTATTAATAAGAATTTTATTATTTTTTACCTATATAATTTATCACTACTTCTAAAAGTTTCTGATTATATAATATAAAAATCAAAACAAATTTTTTGCATTTAGTTTAGAGTTAGAGTTAGAGAAGAGTAATAACAAAATGTCTTTAACTCAAAATTTTGTTAGAAATTTTTTTTATTAGAATGCAAAAGAAGGTTTCATAAATGAAAAATTGAGTTACAAGTAATTTCTTTAAAAAATTACTTTTGTTTTGATTTTCATATTACACCTGATCCTGTAATCTTATTAGTTAGCATTATAACACATAGGCATTAAATTACAAAACCCTTAATAATATTATAAAACTATGAATTTTATATTGACTTAATAGTTTTTTTCTCTCATACTTCTAATTACTTACACTTAATTACTTAAATATCAATATAGTAAAACAAAAAGCAAGACTATCATGTAGAATTTCTAACTCCTTTCTCTACTATTCAGAGATTTATACCTTAAAAGATATGTAATAAATTCAAAAATTATATCTATTATCTATACTTTTAAGAAATTGTAACTATTCTAATATTAACTCATAATTCCTAAAAATTTAACTACAACAAATTTAAGATTCTACTATATCAAATCTCTCTATACTCTTTTACCTTCTATTATTACTAAAAAGACAAAATGATATATATATAGAAAAATTAGTTTTTGTAATTCATTCTTTAAATATTCAGTTTTTAAGAAATGAAAAGATAAACTAGCTAATTCTTTCAATACTAAAAGTACTCTAATTAACAAGACAATAACAAACTATCTTCAAGTACATATACTAAAACAACAGCTAAACAAATATGCAATATACTATATTAAATAATTCCTTATTACAACAATACTGAACTTTCTAACTGACAAGATTTTTACTATAACATACTTAAAATTTTCAGAGGTCGAACACTAAAATAGTTCATATAAATACAAGAATTAATCAGATTAATAGCAAACCTAATAATTTCACTTGTCTATTCTAATCTATTTACTTTAACAAAATAGATACTAAAAAAAAAAGTTTTAGATCCTCACTCATAACTTTATAATAGAAAGAACTAACTATTATGATAACTACTTTGCAATCATTTTTCACTCTATCTGTTTAACTAATAATATATTTTATTTAAATATAAGATGACCCTAACCCTAAAGTTAATCGAAAAAATTATTAATAAATATGAGTTGCTCCCGCTTTAAACATCCCCAAAATAGGCAATTGATTTAAAAAATTGATGTGCAATTCGCAAATATCACATTATGGTAACATATTACTTATTATTTTTATGTAATAAATAATAATAAGTAAAGATGCAAAATTCAATCCGAACAACAAATCAGTAATTATTACTTACATTATTACCTTGCCCATCTCTATCCCCAATTAAAGGTTTTAAATTATCAAAGTAAAAATTTTGAGTATTGTTATCGCTTGTGGAATAGATAAAGAGTAAATAATAATCGAGATCGTGTAAGTGTATTTGTTGCCTTTGCTTTTATAATCATAATTTTTATCAGTCATATTAGTTGTCGATCTTTGTATTTTCATAATTAACTTTACTGTCGCCTTCTTTCTTCTTCGCTTCATAATTATTAGATACTATACAAATTATATTGCAAACATAAACGATGAATGCAAAATAAATATATACTTTTATAATATAATACCAAATAGTTTCCACAAAGAATCCTGCGATAGACATTCAATCTTAGGTTGAATATCATCAATATAATTTATAAATCAGGTATTTTGGGGGTTGCATAATTTTTTTTGTGTATTGAAGTCTTAATTTCGATGATTTTACAAATTTTTACAAATATTAGATAGACGTCATAAGTTAAATATAAAGAACGGTTCATTTTTTTATTTTGATAATTTAGAGAAAAGAAAACACTTGAATTATTAAATTTGACGTTATTTTATATAAAGGTTTAAATCATTAAATTTAATATCTATTGTTTATATAAAGTTTAAATAATGTGCTAATGATGTTTTTTGTCATGTGAGAGGTCAGGGTATTAAGTAATAATATCTTGAGTCATTGTGTATTAGTGGACTTTTCTCGGACAGTGTTAACAAAAATACATTAACACTGTCTGGGAAAAATCCACTAATACAAATCTATAATACTTTTATATCTAATGCAGACTCCATTATTCACTTACTATACAATCACAATCATGTTTATTTACTTTCTTCATTATATTTATTACTACATTTTCAGATGCTTAATTTTATTAGTATATTAAATTTAATACTATACAAAAAATTTGAAATATAATTTAATGTTAACGCATTCTCAGAAGATATAGCCTGATATAAAAAAAAAAAAAAAAATCCTTAAAATTTTTTATTTATGAAATATTCATGTGATTAAAAATAAACAAATCATTATTTATAACATTATATAATTAGTACCATAGCTCATATATACCACTAGTAGTTAATTTCATATTGAGGAAATGTGATATTTATTAAATATCACTTAACAAGAATTACGAATTTGTACAAACGATCGAAAACGAAAGATTAGATGCTATACTTATTACATTAACAAAAAGTATTACTATATAGGCATAAAAAAAATCGACAAAGTTATGAGAATCACAGAAAATAATTTTGTCATAATTGGATGGTTTGCAAACCTTAGATAAATAAGCTTAATAAAGTCAAATAATTAAAATAACTTTTTTACAACATAAAGATCATACAAGGAAATCAGAAGCTTAGTAGGGGTAGATATCTGTATTATCATTATAAGAATCGTTATTTTGAGTATTATCGTTAATAATATTATTATAATAATTATCTTTGGGAAAAATTGACGGTAAAGGTGGAACTTGTGAATTTGAATTATCAAATTGATTGTAAAAAGAAGTAGGATCAATTTTTTCTGAAATGAGAGGAAAAGATATATCAGTATATGACGTTTGCGTTGTCGGCAATATATACTGAAGTTTTTTTGAATCTATGGATTCTAATTTACGGCTTTTTTTTGATTTATTTCCCAACTTCTTTGGACGATAACAATAATCAGGGTATGCCTGCATATGTTCCATTCTTTTTTTATCAGCAACTTTATTCCAGTAAAGTTTTACTTCTTCTGACTCATTTTGCCAAAGGTCAGATAAAATTTTTGATAACATTGAGTTTGATATATTTCCATAAAGACGTGTTACCTCCTGTTGCATTGCTTGTCTATAAAGAATGAAAGAATTTGGAGGTCGACGTATCTTTTTTTCTTGACATATAGGTTCCTTTATGGCATCTTTATCCTGCTCTAAGCGAGTTATTTGTGTATTTTTATGAGGAAGCTGCGGTCTAACATTTATAGGCTCCAAAAATGAAGTAAAGATGAAATTGTCCTGGGTACGAATAGAACTATTTTCCAAAGATGTTGTATAATCAACTGTAAGTTGGTTCGACGAATCCGACTTACTATTATTTTTAGTGAAAGAGGGTGGCGGAACATCAAACATCATTACATGACAATACTTTTTTTTTGCCGTTTTATCCATTATTTATTTATTATAATGACAAAAAAAAAAAAAAAATCCACTCTTTTATATCATTTTTTTCAATTTTTTTTTTTTTTTTTTTTTTTTTTTTTTAATATTTTTTTAGGAATAAAAGATGAGTCGCGTAAAATAGTATTTGAAAGTATGAATTGAATATTCTAAGTAATCATACATCACTATATTCAAAAGATTTACTGACAAAATATTATTCATAGATTGTTTATAGATGCTATGCATATAGTGTATATTATAAACTATACAATGTTATTACTGTACGTGAAAAAAAAACTCGGTATCCGGTATCATAATAATTTAAATAGCAAAAGTATAATAATGCAGAAAATTTATTCTGATATAATCAACTGCTTATTTAATTCCTTTCCTTTTAGAAGTGTTCATGAGTTAAACTGACATGCATAAAAATTATAAATAAGAATTTTCTTTTAAACCAAAATAGGAAGGAAGGAATTTCATAATGATTAATCCTGTTCTAGTACAAGTTTATTGAAAAGTGTTTGCAAAAACAATACATTAGGAATTACGCATAACGATAACCCTATTTTTTAAAAAACTTTATTGCATTATATTTAATAGTCAATTTATTGTATGGGGTGTGATCTATTTAAACAACCCATTTTTACATATAAACAATTTTGAGTAAATCGATTTTAAATAATAGTAATACATATAAAATTTTCAACTTAAAGTTAATTTTGTAAACCTTTTTATTATATAATTAGCTTTGGTAACTTAAAACAAACTTTTTTATTGAATATATATCTATTCAAAAATCAAATAAAAAAATTTTTGAAAAATTGTAAAAATGGGGTTTTAATAGATCACACCCCATATGTTATAAATATATAAATAATATTTTTTATACATAAATTTTTTTAAAATAAAATTATCACAAATATTACAGGTAATGTATCTTATTAAAGTAAACCACGTGAGTATTGTTCACAAACACTAATGATTAACTATTCTATAAAAAAAAAAAAAAAAAATATTCATCGATGAATTTTCATACGTAGAATATTTATGAATTATGTCCATTGCTTAATAGGCAATTATCCGAGTCTATAAATTGCTAGTACTAATGTCAGTTATTGGAGATGTTAACTCGATCATAAATTTTATAGGTAAAAACCAGTTTTTACCTATAAAATTTATGATTGGTATATCACAAAGAATTAAAACTTTCTATTGTTCTAATCAAAAAATTTTATTAGATTCGATCAATAGGAACTTTGTTACAAGTACATACATGCTGTACATAAATCATTCTATGTTTATGTTCATATGTGAAAAATGTAATTGTTTCAAAAATTTCATTCAGACTCGTTTCTGATAATAGTATGATAAAAAAAAAAATAATCGAGTTCCAATCCAGTTATTATTATTTTTGGATATATTTAAATATCGATATTCGGATTATCTGTAGATTTAATACGATAAACTCTGAAAAAAGCAACATTTTAACAATATTATTGCTATTGGCGTTCTTTTCATGCACGCATTCCATTGATGTATTTAGGTTAAACTGAAATTTTGGAACCTAAAATATCTCATTTAGTCCATAATAATAATGATGAACAATCAAATTTTGCTTTTTTAATTTTTATTGACTTTTGACAGTTTACACCTGATGGCTTATCGTTATGACAATATTAAACCAAATCTACTTATAATAAAAGCACCGTTTTGATTTTTTGATTCATGTTATATTTAATTAAATAATATAAGCAATTTAATGCAATTATTATATTTAATACTATAAAATTATATTAATATTAATATCGATTCATTATTATTTAAAGGCTCTAAGTGGGCGTTTACGTATTCATTCCTTATCTGCTACGTACTACTAATTTCGTGGGATACATCTAAACAGTGTTGAAATAACAATAATGTAATAACTTTTTATGCATCATGTACAGTTAATTCGGGAAGGTGCGTACTGTAACATTCACACTTGAAAAACATAAAATAAAATAAAATAAAATAGGATTAGTCAATGCAGAAATGTCGCCATAAGAATCTATTTAATTGGTCATGCAAATCAACTTAAGTAACATATCTTTAGAATGTTATGTTTGATAATCATGTGACCTACCAATTAGAGTTAGAAGGCATAACGATAATCGCGTGTGCTGTCGTACGAAATTTTTTTTCGTACCCCAACCGATATTAACTATAAGCAGGCAAACTCGGACCAATTTTCGCAAAAATAAGACATGTGTCAAATTTAGCTGAATTAAATAATAAACTTAGATTGCACAGAAATTATGATTTTTGGTTTTTAATTTTTATTAATACCGATACTGTATTTTATTTTATTTGATATATTGTTGCACCTTGAATCATTGAAATAATAGTTATAAAACTGTATTAATAATCGAAAAGCGAAAACCGTTATAAATATTATAATTTGTTTTATATTCCAGAAATTATGCAAATACATATAGAGAACCAACGTTTTAATGATGTGTTTTTTTTTTTATATATACTTTATGGTAATTAAAGTTGAAAACATAGAGAATATCAAAAAATAAGTTGTTTTCAAATATAGAGATTAACCGAATATCATATAAAGAAGTTAAATTTGACGTGACTATTACAGTATTATAAAATCATTCAAAAACAAACTATCGTTGTAGCCATGGTATAAAAAATAATGTATTTTAAAATAACCAACATTATATGTTCCACTAACATCACCCATATCAGCAGATTTTTTTAAAATAAATAAATGCCTTACGTTCATCCTTTTCAACTCCAACTTTATACTAATGATGCTTGACGAATGACAAAACCTTCGCTATTGACGAATGACGAAAACATTTCGTCAGGTGACTTTTGATTGACGAATTGACGATTGACGAAACCTATGGCGAGACCCAAATATGCATCATATGGACTGATTCGACTCATCACTATCAAAACAGATCTAATTCGGCCCAGGAGATGAGTTGGTGATAATGATCTGCAAATTCATTAAAACTAATATTGATATTTGAAATAAAAATAAACTCGCCATCGTTTTAAATATCCTTCAATATAAAAAAAAAAATTGGACCGCATAAATGGAAGTTAGTTTTAATAATAATTAGCATACAGTAAAACAAAAAAAAAATTCCTTTCATTTACTTTAAGGTTAGGGCGAGGCCTGGGATTTTATCTAGGCATTATATATATGAAAATTTAGCAAGGAAGGTGGTTTCATTATTACACCTGATCCTGCAAATTTATTGGCTAATAACACAAACCGGTGATGATCACCGCGGTTAGTTAGCAAAATTCTAATAATAAATCTTTTAAAGAAAAAATATTATTATTATTTAGAATTTTGTTAAACATCGCAAGTTGCGATATCGCAGGTTAATATTTAAAAAAAAATTAAAATTCGTATTAGTTAAGGTTAGGGTTCGAGCTAGTATTGGGGTTAGGGTTAGAGAGCATGTATATATGCAAAATTAAGAGCTGAAAACTTTTAATTAGAAGCCCAAAATTTTAAGATATTTAAAATTTTTAATTTTTGTTCGTTTTTGTTACACAATATCCTGTAATCTAATTGGTCGGTCATATTAAACTGCGATATCGCAACCTGCGATATTTAACAAAATCCTATTATTTATATTTACTATAATAATAATTTGTGTGGCATAAGATCTATAAAAAGTAAACAAAACAAATAAACGAAATTTTCTTTGACATCAGGGTTAGAGCCAATAGCTAGGAAAATATCTAAAATTTTATAATAAAATTTAATGTAGAATTTTTTTCTTATATTAGATTTATTGGATAATATTACTATCGTAAATTGGGAGCGATTAATGTTATCCGGTTTAACTTCGATAGTTAACGTGATATTGGGTTTAATGATATAATTACTATCAGGGTAAGTAATATCGGTGGGTTATTTATATCCGGGTCGATGGTTGTTAATCGGAAGGGATGATACTTTAAGGTGGATCGGAATGATACGATATCTACGTATAAGGGTGGCGTTACTATTAAATGTACTACAATAAAACCAATAACTTAAACGTGATCTATTGTTGATCACAATACTAATAATAAAACAATCGTAATGTTCAAATAATTACTGATCCTATTTAACAATCTAAACAATGATTCTACACGTGACGTTACTTCCTATATAACTCGTTAAGAATACGGCTCTTAGTTATTCAGTGAAAGGTCTATTCGGCCTCAGTGCTTACTTCCTTTATGTTAATTAAGAGACACAGCGTATACTTTAATAAATAATAAAATAAAACGTAATGAGGAATCGATTATTTAATTAGCAAAGTTTATATATTTTTTTGGAACTTAAGGATTTGGTAATAGTAATTTATTTAATTGATAACTTTATTTTTATAACTCGTAACTCATGACTTTTTGGAAAGGTAAAAAAAACCTATATTTATACATTTTTGTTCGCGAAGCTATACTAAGTAAAGTCTATATATGATTAAATCGCCCATGTCCTTTATGAGCAGTTGTTTACGGTTACAGTACGATTCCCCGAAAACTATTTACCCGAAAGTCTATTTACCCGACATCACTTGAGATGAAAATTTACTAATAAAGATACCTATAGCTAACTAAATGCTAAATTGTCACCCAACGTGATATCGGGTAAATGGACTGTCGGGTAAGTAGTTTTCGGGGAATTGAGTGACAACCTTTGTTGGTTTACTCCTTCGTGAACAGTTGCTTCGCCTGTGATTAAACCATCCCAAGGTAACACGAAGCCACACTGCTCACATCGTTATACAATTTCATTCAATTAGGGCTTATTGGATATACGCCTTAGGCCAGACCAATTTGATTCTTTGTTTAACAGTCAAATCTAAGAGGGGGGAACTGCATATGATTGGCTAAAATATTAAATTAAATATACAAAAATATAATTCAGGCCAAATTTTTTGGTTCTGGCCTAAATTATGTGAGTATTTTTTACTAAAAATTAAAAAAATGGGGGTTATGTTAAACAGAGAATCAAATTGGTCTGGCCTTAGCCCCACTGCTCACTCTAATGTTTACATAGCTTATTATCGCGATTCTTAAACGTAAATAAAGGTATGAGCAGTCTAATAAATAAATAACTATAAAAGTATAATTGAAATAATAAAAAGACAAATAATAATAAACAAAAATAAATAATAAAAAAAGATAATAAATAAATAATAAATAATAATAATAAAAAGAAATAACTTAATGAAAACCCGTGACTTATAACGATACACTGTTACTATTGTAAATTGGGACGTTGCACGGTTTAGCTCCAATAGTTAACGTGGTTTGGACGCGATGACATCTCACTTAACCAGGTGGGATTTAAGCATTAATGATGGTTGGGATTAAAGGAAAGGCAGATCATTGTTTTATGTTACTTTATCAAGAAGGACGTTAAATCCCGTTAAAATCCTCTTTTTTATTAAATGAGACAGCCTGTGCTTTTATACATTTTACGATCTTGAGTGGCCTGACCTGTTAGCGGCTTCGTGCTATCACTTTAGCCTCACACAGCCTTTACACAAACTAAAACTCTAACAACACTAATTTACGTTCCAAGATCGCCAACAAAATTTTCACAGGCACGTGATGATCGGCAGAATTTAATCTCTCTCTCTCTCTCTCTAATAAAAAAATTTCATCGATTTTGGTCTGAAATATTCTCGCTCAAAGTTTTATAAAAATTTGGCACGAATTGATATTTTGAATTTGTTTACTAACTTTGAGCGAAGATATTTCAACAACCGCCCAATCAAAATCGATGAATTTTTTTTATTTGAATTCCATATATCCATAGAATTAAAACAATTAATCGAATTTGGTCGAGTAGTTATTGAGATATCTTCGCTCAAAGTTCCGAAATATTTTATTAAAAGTGCATCAAGAACGGAATCAAATTTGAGTACATCGTAGATCTATCAAAAATGTAACCGCTGACCTATCAACTTTGAAACTTTTGCAACAATGAGCCACAATTTAGTGTAACGTAACACGATCAGGAAAATTCAAAACAAACGTTCGTTTCGAAAACGAAAATTTGCATAAGAAATCACTAATTAAAAGTTTTCCTCGAGCAATTTTACTATGGTTCGCCAAGTCACTTCTCATCAAAAATCATGTACTTTTTAAAAAATTTATAAAATCTTAAGTTTTAAATATTTTTTAAAAATGTAACTGATAAAAACTATTATTTTTCATTAGTTCTATCAAAATTATCAGTTAGAATTTTTAAAAAGTTTGAGATTTAATGTTATAAGTGTTTAAAGCTACTATGTTTTCAAAATTTTGGCATTTAATATAAAAAATTTAAAAAAAATTTTTTTAAAATTTTTTTATCCAATCAGAATTAGTATATAATGCATTCTGATTGGTTAAAAAGCATTTATATATACCCAAAATTTGGCGCACTTGATGAGAAGTGACTTGGAGCACCATATATATCCTGCTAAATGCTAATCCTAATCTAAAAACTCTAACCCTAAATTTAATGAATTTTCATTTTTTTTTCGGTTATCACATGACTGTGAAATAATTGTTGACGATGCTAGGGTACTCTAATAAGTAAACTTCAGCATATTTATATGTATTAGAAGCATATACCTAATGCATCGATTTGTAAATGAATGGATTTATAAGACGATATTGTAGGAAATCAATCATTTAACGCATATCAAAATTAAAGATCAGGTGTAACGTAAAATTAAAACAAACTCCTTTTGTGCATTAGGTTAGAGTTAGGGCCAAGACTGCATTAGGGTTAGAGAAGGGCAATAGTGAAAAAATTCCTATTCCAAAATTTTGCAAGAAATTTTTTTTATTAGAACGCGAAAGGAGGTTTTATCACTATTGTTTTGATTTTCACATTACACCTGATCTTGCGATCTGATTGGTTGGCGTTACAATGCATAGGCGATAAATATATTTATTCAATGAATATCTGTAAACACGGGGTTTTTCACAGGTAAATAATAAACCCACGTGGCCTTCGGCCACATGATTTTACTATTAACCTGTGGAATATCCCGTATTCACAGATATCAATTAAATAACAAGAATATATTTGTTGTACATATATTTCTTAATAAAATAAATGTATTTTGTGGTTATTTCATAAGTAAAAATTATACTGAAATAATTACCAACACAGCTTATCGACACAGCATGGTCAGCACTATAGTTAAGGTTAGTGTTAGAATATGACAAAATTAGGTATTTCACTAATTCATATGTACCAGGTATATCACATGATTTATATATAGAAGGCATGCCGTGGGCACGATATGAGAGGCATGCCTTTGGGCAAGGTATGCCCAAAAATTTTTCCGTGCCCACAACCCTACTCTACAGACAACACATTGTTAAACATTACGACGCATTTGTGAAATACCCCAAATTTTAAAAATTTGACCATACAATAAGTTTCTACGATAATATAATGTAACTGGATTATTTGGTTTAATTTCTAATGACTTATTTAAATCTTCAAGAGATTCTAAGTATCTTTCTAATCTAAAATAAGCTTCTCCACGTCTACGCAATGTTAATGCACTATTTGGTTCAATTTCTAAAGATTTAGTTAAATCTGATAGTGATTCTTTATATAGTTTCATCTTAAAATATGTCACACCATGATAGTTTAATGCTTTTGCATTATTTGGTTCAATTTTTAATGATCTAATCAAACTTACAAGTGCTTCTTCGTATTACCCTTTTTATAATAAGTTTTTTCACCATTTTTTAATTTTGATGCACTATTTTTTGACTCGATTTTTGATACATTGTTATCATGCAAAGGTAAAATTGTATGTAAATTAATACGAGAGGGTAAAACATGAGAAGTAATAACTTTATTTGAAACAAAAAATTTTGTCTCAATGCCATTCCATAAGACTGGATCAAGGATTTTTTGATAAGAGAGAATTTTCTCAATAGTATCTTCACCAGATATTTGAAAATAACGAATTAAAAGGAGACAATTTTTAAGTGAATTTTTTAATGCTAAAAAGTGTTCATCAAACCATTGATTTATATCAGAAAGTAAAAAAAGATTTTGAGAAATTCCCCACTTAATAATATAATCCCAAATTTTTCCTTCATCTATTTGTAAATTATCAAGCTTTAAGATAAAAATTAAAATATTTTCTGAAAGTGTAAGAAATTCATCAGAATCAAAAATAATTTTTGAATATTTAGCAATAATATTTCTACAAAATTGTTGTAAATCTTTTAAATTATTATCCTTAAAACTAGTTTGATATATAAAGAAAAGTTAAGATACAACCAAGAAGCATTATTCTCAAGTAAAAATATTTGATATGCTTAATCAATTCTTCAAGACCAATTAATTAGAAGCAATTAAAAGTTCAAAGGTTGTTGACGTATTAATATTTTCTAAAGAAATGGTACCTTCATAAATATATCTATAAATAGTACAGTATGTTATGAACTCATTAAAATCTTTTAGTATTTTAAATATATGGGGTATCTCGTATTAAAAGGGACCATTTTTACATTTTTTCGAAAAATGAGTTTTTATTAAATTCATATAAATTTTGACATGATTGACATTTTTCAATGAAAGTCGATTTGCATAATAAAAAATCAAGATAATATAAAAGAAATATTTCACGATTCTTCTAAAGACCAACATATCATGAGATTACCCAATAGTCACCTGCAGGGATGATGATTTTCTGTGTTTCACAAAATGCTGCAGAATTTTTCTTAAATGCAGCTAATCACAGATATTGACCTTAATCACTGCAAAATATCACAGAATGCAGGAAATCATTGTAGAATACTACAAAAAACCAAGAAATCACAATTTATAATGGAAAATTTTGGAAGTAGACAGTTAATAAACATAAATTACGAGCATGGTCGATGGGGATTTTCTTGAGATAAATAAAATAAAATTCAAAATATAAGTGTATTTAATCACTATTCTATCAAGAATCACGCAGCAATCGGGTAAAAAATTAGCACATCAAATTACAGAATTTGATCTTAAGCACATGCAGAATTTAGTCTTAACCACCGCAGAAAATCATAGTCTCTAGTCATCTGTTATCTCATAGAAAGACATTCATCTGATTGGCTAAGTTTTATAGATTTACTCGTAATTTCCCATGATAATTAGCTAATCATATTACATAATTTAATCATAATATAGTGTTACATGAGAGAATTGGGTTCCGAGCTTTCTTTTCGGAACCATATAACTTAGCCGCAGTCCGATTTTATGGCTAAGTTAATCCTTGACTTTTTTAGGATCCCATGCTTATAGGAGCTATCGATCTTATAGCTCCTATAAGACTTATAGGAGCGATAGGAGCTATAAGTCTTAAAGGTATTATAA